>CM022874.1:44616167-44634878 GCA_012654025.1 Pachypsylla venusta
CTTGGTGGGTTTTTGTTTTTTCAGCATTTTCAAGAGTAGAGTTTAGGTTAGCGTAGGGCAGAATAAACAAACAAATTAACAAAATAATCAATTTAACACAATTAATAAAAAATAACAAAATCAACAAATTATCAAAAATAACAAATAAACAAAATAACAAAATTAACAAAATTACAAATTAATAAAATTAACAAATAAATAAATTAACAAAAATAACAAATAAAGAAATTAACCATAAAAATAACAAATAAACAAAATATTAACAAAATTAACAAAAATAAAAATAACAAATTAATAAAATTAACAAAAATAACAAATTAACAAACAAGAAATTAACAAAAATAACAAATTAACAAACAAGAAATTAACAAAAATAACAAATTAACACAAATAAAAAAAATTAAAATAATAAAATATTTATAAAAATAAACAAAATCAACAAAAATAATAAAATAACAAAAATAACAAAATTACAAATTAACAAATTACCAAAAATAACAAATAAAGAAATTAACAACAAAAATAACAAATTAACAAATAAACAAAATATTAACAAAGTAACAAAACTAACAAAAATAAAAATAACAAATTAATAAAATTAACAAAAATAACATATTAACAAACAAGAAATTAACAAAAATAACAAATTAACAAAATTAACAAAAATAAAAAAAATTAACAAAATAATAAAATATTTAAAAAAATAAACAAAATCAACAAAAATAATAAAATAACAAAATTACAAATTAACAAAAAATAACATATTTACAAATAAACAAATTAACAAAAGAACAAATTAACAAAAATAACAAATAAACAAAATAACAAAATTAACAAAAATAAAATTAACAAAAATAATAAAATTAACAAAAATAACAAAACTAACAGAATTGACAGAATTGACAAAATTGACGAAATTGACGAAATTGACGAAATTGACAAAATTGACAAAATTGACAAAATTGACAAAATTGACAAAATTGACAAAATTGACAAAATTGACAAAATTGACAAAATTAACAAAAATAACAAATTAACAAAAATAGCAAAATTGACAAACAAATTAACAAAAATAACAAATTAACAAAATTGACAAACAAATTAACAAAAATAACAAAATTTACAAAATTAACAAACACTGAGGAAGGTTCTTAAAACTTTTCTCAGTTTTTTTCCAACACATCAGATATGAGTATACTCTTACTTCTATCACTGGACGTATGAGTAAAACTTTTCTGTTGTTTTGGGGTGAAGATTTAGCTGGATGCATGAGCTGAGTCTTCATCGGGTTCCGATTAGCGGCCACCTCCTCGTGGTGGGACCTGGGTCACGCTAAGAGCCGCTACCATGGAAAGTTCAGTTAAAATAAATAGAGGATAACAAGCAATTTTGCTATTTTGAACTGATTTAATTCTTAGTTTTTGTACAAGATTTTGTAGAATTCATAATATCTTTTGTAAATCTATCATCAGAGTTTTCTCTGAAGGTAGAGCACATCAAGTTTTATCACAACATTCAAATTAACAAATAAACAAAATATTAACAAAATAACAAAATTAATAAAATAACAAAATTGACAAAATTAACAATAATAACAAGTAAACAAAATAACAAAATTAAAAAAACTAACAAAATTGACATAATTGACAAAATTGACGAAATTAACAAAAATAACAATTTAACAAAACAACAAAATTAACAAATCAACAAAATTTACAAACACTGAGAAAGGTTCTTGAAACTTTTCTCAGTTTCTTGTCCAACACATCAGATATGAGTATACTCTTACTTCTATCACTGGACGTATGAGTAAAACTTTCCTGTTGTTTTGGGGTGAAGATTGAGCTGGATGCATGTGCTGAGTCTTTATCGTCTAAAAGTAGAGCACATTAAGTTTTATTCAACATTCACATTTATCACAAAAACAAATTAAAAAAATTAACAATAATAACAAATTAACAAAGAACAAAATATTAACAAAATAAATAAAATATCAAAATTGACAAAATCAACAAAATTAACAAACACTGAGAACTTTTCTTAAAACTTTTCTCATTTTTTTCCAACACATCAGATATGAGTATACTCTTACTTCTATCACTGGACATATGAGTAAAACTTTTCTGTTGTTTTGGGGTGAAGATTGAGCTGGATGCATGATCTGAGTCTTCATCGTCTAAAGGTAGAGCTGATTAAGTTTTATCACAACATTCACATTATTCACAAAAATAAATTAACAAAATAAACAATAATAACAAATTAACAAAAATAACAAATAAACAAAATAACAAAATTAACAAAACATCAAAATTTACAAAATAACAAACATTGAGGAAGGTTTTTAAAACTTTTCCCAGTTTTTTTTTCCAACACATCAGATATGAGTATACTCTTACTTCTATTACTGGACGTATGAGTGAAACTTTTCTGTTGTTTTGGGGTGAAGATTGAGCTGGATGCATGAGCTGAGTCTTTATCGTCTAAAAGTAGAGCACATTAAGTTTTATCACAATATTCACATTATTCACAAAAAAAAAATTAACAAAATTACCAAAAATAACAAAAGAACAAATTAACAAAAATAACAAATAACAAAATAACAAAAGAAACAAAATTAACAAAAATTATAAAATAAAAAAAAATTACAAATTAATAAAATTAACAAATAAACAAATTAACAAAACTAACAAATTAACAAATATACGACAAAATATTAACAAAATAACAAAATTAACAAATTGAAAAATAAAGAAATTAACTAATTAACAAAAATTAAAAATAAACAAAATATTAACAAGATTAACAAACTAAACAAAAATAACAAATTAACAAAAAAAAAAAACCAATAAACAAAATGTTAACAAAATAACAAAATAAACAAAAATAATAAAATAACAAAATTAACAAAAATAATAAAATAACATAATTACAAATTAAAAAATTTAACAAAAATAATAAAATAACATAATTACAAATTAAAAAAATAACAAAAAATAACTTATTTACAAATAAACAAATTAACAAAAGATCAAATAAACAAATTGACAAAAATAACAAATAAACAAAATAACAACATTAACAAAAATAACAAAAATAATAAAACTAACAAAATTAACAAAAATAACAAAATTAATTAAACTAACAAAATTAACAAAATTGACAAAACTTACAAAATTAATAAAATTTACAAAATTAACAAACACTGAGGAAGGTTCTTGAAACTTTTCTCAGTTTTTTTTCCAACACATCAGATATGAGTATACTCTTACTTCTATCACTGTATGAGTAAAACTTTTCTGTTGTTTTGGGGTGAAGATTGAGCTGGATGCATGAGCTGAGTCTTCATCGTCTAAAGGTGGGGCACATTAAGTTTTATCACAATATTCACATTACTCACAAAAAAAATTAACAAAAATAACAAAAGAAACAAAATTAACAAAAATTATAAAATAAAAATAAAAAAAAAATTACAAATCAATAAAATTAACAAATTAACAATTACAAATATAACAAATTATCAAATATACAACAAAATATTAACAAATTAACAAAATTAACAAATTAACAAAATTAACAAATTGAAAAATAAAGAAATTAACAAAAATAACAAATAAACAAAATATTAACAAAATTAACAAATAAACAAAATATTAACAAAATTAACAAAAATAATAAAATAACATAATTACAAATTAATAATAAAATATCAAAATTAATAAAATAACATAATTACAAATTAAAAAATTAACAAAAAATAACATATTTACAAATAAACAAAAGATCTAATAAACAAATTGACAAAAATAACAAATAAACAAAATAACAACATTAACAAAAATAACAAAATTAACAAAAATAAAACTAACAAAATTGACAAAACTTACAAAATTAATAAAATTTACAAAATTAACAAACACTGAGAAAGGTTCTTGAAAATTTTCTCAGTTTTTTTTTCAACACATCAGATATGAGTATACTCTTACTTCTGTCACTGGACGTATGAGTAGAACTTTTCTGTTGTTTTGGGGTGAAGATTGAGCTGGATGCATGAGCTGAGTCTTCATCGTCTAAAGGTGGAGCACATTAAGTTTTATCACAACATTTACATTATTCACAAAAACATAGAAACAAATTAACAAAAATAACAAATAATAACGTAAGAAACAAAAGTAACAAAAATTATAAAATAAAATAAAAAAAAAAATACAAATTAATAAAATTAACAAATAAACAAATTAACAAAACTAACAAATATACAACAAAATATTAACAAAAATAACAAATTATCAAAATAATAAAATATTAACAAAACTAACAAAAATAATAAAATAACATAATTACAAATTAAAAAATTAACAAAAAATAACATATTTACAAATAACAAAAGATTAAATAAACAAATTGACAAAAATAACAAATAAACAAAATAACAACATTAACAAAAATAATAAAACTAACAAAATTGACAAAATTATCAAAACTTACAAAATTATCAAAACTTACAAAATTAATAAAATTTACAAAATTAACAAACACTGAGGAAGGTTCTTGAAATTTTTTCAGTTTTTTTTCCAACACATCAGATATGAGTATACTCTTACTTCTATCACTGGACGTATGAGTAAAATTTTTCTGTTGTTTTGGGGTGAAGATTGAGCTGGATGCATGAGCTGAGTCTTCATCGTCTGAAGGTGGAGCACATTAAGTTTTATCACAACATTCACATTATTCACAAAAACAAACAAATTAACAAAATTAACAAATTAACAAAAATAACAAATTAACAAATAACAAAATAAATAAAATAACAAAATTGACAAAATTAACAAACATAACAAATTAACTTAAATATCAAAATTGACAAAATTTATAAAATCAACAAAATTAACAAACACTGAGGAATTTTCTTTAAACTTTTCTCAGTTTTTTTTTCCAACACATCAGATATGAGTATACTCTTACTTCTATCACTGGACGTATGAGTAAAATTTTTCTGTTGTTTTGGGGTGAAGCTTGAGCTGGATGCATGAGCTGAGTCTTCATCGTCTAAAGGAGGAGCACATTATTTTTTATCGCAACATTCACATTATTCACAAAAACAAAATAACAAATTAACAAAATTAAGAAAATAACAAATTAACAAAAATAATGAAACTAACAAAATTGACGAAATTGACAAAATTGACAAAATTATCAAAAATAACAAAATTTACAAAATTAACAAAAATAACAAAACAACCAAATTGACAAAATTAACAAACACTGAGGAATGTTCTTAAAACTTTTCTCAGTTTTTTTCCAACACATCAGATATGAGTATATTCTTACTTCTATCACTGGACGTATGAGTAAAACTTTTCTGTTGTTTTGGGGTGAAGATTGAGCTGGATGCATGAGCTGAGTCTTCATCGGGTCCCGATTAGCGGCCACCTCCTCGTGGTGGGACCTGGGTCACGCTAAGAGCCGCTACCATGGAAATTTCAGTTAAAATAAATAGAGGATAAAAAGCAATTTTTCTATTTTGAACTGATTTAATTCTTAGTTTTGTACAAGATTTTGTAGAAGTCATAATATCTTTTGTAAATCTTTCATCAGAGTTTCCTCTAAAGTAGAGCACAATAAGTTTTATCGCAACATTGACATTATTCACAAAAACAAATAAACAAATTAACAAAAATAACAGAAATAACAAAATAAACAAATTAACAAAAATAACAAAATAACAGAATTAACAAAAAACAAAATTAACAAAAATATCAAAATAACAAAATTAACAAAACAACAAATTGACAAAATTAACAAAAAATAACAAATTAACAAAAAATTATTAACAAAATTAATAAAATAACAAAATTAACAAAATAGACGAAATTGACAAAAATAACAAAATTGACAAAATTTACAAAATTAACAAACACTGAGGAAGGTTTTAAAACTTTTCTCAGTTTTTTTCCAACACATCAGATATACATTTACTTCTATCACTGTATGAGTAAAACTTTTCTCTTGTTTTGGGGTGAAGATTGAGCTGGATGCATGAGCTGAGTCTTCATCGTCTAAAGGTAGAGCACATTAAGTTTTATCACAACATTCACGTTATTCACAAAAACAAATAAACAAAATTAACAAAAGAACAAATTAAGAAAAATAAATTAACTAAAATAACAAATAAACAAAATACAATATATTAACAAAATTAATAAAATAACAAAAATAACAAATTAACAAAAATAACAAAATTGACATAATTAACAAAATTAATAAAATTAACAAACACTGAGGAAGGTTCTTAAAACTTTTTTCAGTTTTTTTTCCTACACATCAGATATGAGTATACTCTTACTTCTATTACTGGACGTATGAGTAA
The DNA here is from genome assembly GCA_012654025.1 of Pachypsylla venusta. Taxonomy (NCBI): domain Eukaryota; kingdom Metazoa; phylum Arthropoda; class Insecta; order Hemiptera; family Aphalaridae; genus Pachypsylla; species Pachypsylla venusta. The sequence goes on from CM022874.1 coordinate 44,622,535, forward strand.
AACTTTTCTGTTGTTTTGGGGTGAAGATTGAGCTGGATGCATGAGCTGAGTCTTCATCGGGTCCCGATTAGCAGCCACCTCCTCGTGGTGGGACCTGGGTCACGCTAAGATTTAGTTTAAAATAGATAGAGGATAAAAAGCAATTTTGCTATTTTGAACTGATTTAATTCTTAGTTTTTTTTTACCAGATTTTGTAGAAGTCAATATCTTTTGTAAATCTTTCATCAGAGTTTTCTCCAAAGGCACATTAAGTTTTATCACAACATTCACTTTATTCACAAATCAAAATCATATTGATTGAACATTACAGAGGTAAACAATATGTATTAAAATAGAAACCAATTAATACACAGGTAATTTATTTCAATTAAACTTTTAACTGGTGAATTTAGTTAGGAACAATTGCAACTTGTAAACATAAAAAGTCAAGCCGCAAATGGGAAAAACCCCGCGTGTCTGAAAATCCCTCGTTTCTTGTCCAGGATTCTCTGTGATATGCCGCACTCAAGAATTAGAGTGCGGCATATGACAGAGAATATCCTTAATATTTTTCCCCTTTTTAATCTCTTTCAAGCAAGATTGCTCATCAAGGCATGGCTGTAAAAGCGTTTCCTAACCTCTCTAGAGGGGTTAAAATATGTCAATAAAGCTAACAAGTAAACATAAAAAGTTAAAAACAAAACAAAAGAGGCGGCCGGAAAGATATTGCAAATTACAAGCCGCAAATGGGAAAAATCCCGCGTATTAGAAAATACCTCGTTTCATGTCCAGGATTCTCTGTCAGGTGCCGCTTTCCAAGAATTAAAATACCCTTGGAGGAAAATAATATAATGGAGAAATAATTCTGTATCTCCCCTACACTTCAGAGTGTAGTAAACTTTTCCGCCATTTTCCAAAATTTTGATTTTTTTTTGCTTATCAGCTTATCACTTTATCAGAATGATGATAAATAATAATCAAAAAGTCAAAAATGTTTATTGGGCTGATGTCTTATCTTTTGATTGAACCATACCACGTTTTGCACCAGTTTCAGTCCGATCTCTGACGTCAAACAACGTTGGTTGTGGTCTGTGCTCGTGTAGTCTGGTCTATTTCTATTCTAAAATATTTACAATATTTTAGAATGGAAATACCTAGTTTAATTTGTATTATTCAGCCTTTCATCAGTTACAATACCATCAGATCTCTAAAGCATTTGATCCTGCCACACACATTCAGGCAGCCTGATGTGCTTATGTTTGTGACATTTTTCAATAACTAGTAATACAAACCTATATCAGGTAACCTGATATAGGTGCTAAGTGTATATTATGATATAGGTACTTTTTTGCACAGTCACTGAAATATAGATACAGTGGTAATAATGCACTTCGTAGTCCTCAATGTTCCAGTAGAATACTTGTATACGTAGATAAATAATTTGGTGCAATTTTTTATTTAAACTCCAGCGCCGCAAACTCGCCTCACTACGCTCAGGGGGCCCCGGCTGACGTACCTATCTTGCCTTTTTATTGTCTGTAACCTAGGTTCAAGCAAAGTCAAACCTAACGTTAAGGCAGCCTAACGACATTACTTAACTTCAGTGATGAGATAGGAAATGGTATACTCAACGTTGGTTTGACTGAAGGATCTTGATCTAAGAGTGAGATCTTGTAGCTTGCAGTATTAGTGGTAAGGACAACTTAGACATTTATAGTGAAACTGTCTGCTAAATGAGTCTGCAAAAACGGTACCAAACTACTTTTTTAGTTAATATTAGACATTTTGTGGATAAGATGAGATACTTACACATGAAATGTAACACCTGGTTTTCCATATCGATTTGTGCATTCAAAATCTATACAGACTACCATGGCTGATCTTGAATTAACGCTAGGAACTTCAGAAATTATTAAACGCCAAATCAAATAATTAAATTTCAATAATAAAAACAGAAAAGAATATTTTAACTAAAAAAAAATTGAGAAACAACCATATAAACAATGTAAAAATCCTCACTATTTTGACCAATCCAAGATGGCCGCAATGTGTTTGTTTTTTGGACAGGTTTTGAACGTTTCCCCACCTCCTCTCCCCTTCTTTTCTCCAAGGTTTTTCTCTAATCTGTTATTTTGCTTTTCGTATTTTTCATTATCATTTTTATCAGTGTCACAGTGTCTATTTGTCTTATCTCTTATTATTCAAAGGTATTTCAAAAGTAATAATTACAATTAATCCCTGGATGGCATTTATTTTGTAAAGGTCACAATATTTTGTTTGTTTAATACTATTTAGACATGGGACAGACCTTAGGAAGACATTATGATCTTTATGCAAACCGAGATGTCACCCCATTTCCTCCTGACGGTCCACAGTTTGACCCCCTCTATGGGTTTGAAGGTGGACGTCAAGAAAAAGGTAAGATCTTTTCGAAATCACTGTGTAGTTATTATTGACTGATCCTCCGTTGTTTTTTGGCATAGCATTGTCTTTGGCTCAGAGGCGCGGTGCGATTCTTGCCCTTGGCAGATTTTTACCGAATAGAAGAAAAAAATCGTTCCCGGATCATCTTAGGTACCTAACTACACGGCTATTTCACGTACATAACTGTCATGAGCTACGTGATGGTTGTGTACATAATATAGCCGCCCTAGTTGAATGTCCTTTCATCAAATCTAAAGTGCAATAAATTATTAGGAATTTGAGATGAAATAAATGTGCTAATTATGTTCATCCATAAGATTGGTTCGGCAATAACGCTTTCAAGCAGATTTCAATTTTCATCATACCAAAAACACAATCGGTCGTACCTTATACTCTATATTCATTATCAACGAATAATCCTTTGAACACCTGTTCCTCAAAAAGAAAAATCATGGCTCTATTTTTCTTCTTTTTTTCTTTTTGTGGCCTTTCTCGATAAGTGTTGGTGGTGGAAGGGTAGGGTAGGATTTTATGCTACCCCCAATAGTGATAAATATCTCAAACACCTATATGATGATGGAAATCAATGTGTTGGCTGGTTTTAAACGCCCTACAGAGCATCTTACCACTACACCACCAACCATTGTTATAGTCCTATTACATATTATCTCTATATCTATAAAATTCTCCTGTTATGTCATGGTGTTTGTCACCATACTCCTCCAAAACGGCTTAACTGATTTTAATGAAATTTTGAATGTACATTCGGTAGGTCTGCGAATAGGTTTTTACCTATTTTTTATATTCCTAAACGGAAACGGCCATGCCTCTTAGGCGCCCAACTAGATGCTGATGCCGTGGCGAAGCACGGGCAAACAGCTAGTCTTAAAATAAAAATAATTTTGTTATAATCAAGAAATATATTATTTATATTAGACATCCTATTGGTAACTTTAAAAAACACTACCGTTAGTTAAAGAAATTTAGCTTTAAGTGATTTTTTTTGGATTGCAGAAATAAAGGCTTTGTGAATAAATCTGGGCACCCTATAGATTTGCACTTAAGAGATCGTCATAAACGCATTTTCAGGAACCCAACCCTTCTAGTTTTTTTATATTGCCAAATTTTCATGTGCAATGAATGAGGAAAAAAAACACCTTTTTCCTGTTACCAGACGAACATTTGACTACATAACCGGATATTAGCCTTTTTAGTCAATTATTAGAAGTTCTGTTGACTATACACGTCAGTCAAATATAGCCCTATTACATCTCTTACTTAGATAACCATATTTCATAGGATAATTTGTTGGATTCCCATAATAAAACGTTTTAAGAGTAAAGTAAATTGGGCGGGGATATAACTAAAGTTTTCTCCATTTATTTATATGTTCATACCTTGATTGTTTTTCACACCACTATGTGCTTTATTCTTCAGTGATGCAAGCATCTGAAGCAGAGATGTATGCTGCTCATATTCCTACAGAAAGAAGAGATTATTGTGCTCATCTTTTAATCAACTTTAAAAAATGTTATCGGGATCAATACCCTTGGGTAGTCAAATGTGAACACGATCTCCATCATTATCACGATTGTCTTTACAAAGAGTAAGTTTTCTTAGATACACTTCATTGTAGCATTTAAGAGGCATTAAAAGTAAATTCCTACCATATGATTTCAATTACTTGTATAAAATCTATGAGTAGGAAAGCCCTTATCTATATGGATCTTGGATTACATGGTTGGTTGCTTTCCTTCTGATAAACAAATCGGAAGTAACATCACCTGCAAAATTATTTTCAAATTTCTGTATCGCCTTTTTTTTGGATTAACGCCTCTTTAATATCTATTCGTCATTCGAGGCGTGGGGTTTACCCTCCATTCGCTGGAAACTTGCAATCCAGCTACCCACACTGACCCCACCCAGCCTGGGTTGGGCCGAAAAAATAGCCAGCATCACGAGGATGCGAACCCACGTGGACACCCACATGGTACAACCTCGATGAAAGTTGCTTAACTTCAGTGATGTAACGGAAACTGGTGTATTCAACATGTCATAGGCGCTGGCTAGGTATCGCCTTTTAATGTTGGCTGTGTTGTTTATTCTCTCATTATTTATACTGAGAAACCAGTCACGAGACCGTGTACGCCTTGGATGACACCAGCTTGTTATTTTTTCTAATACTGCTGAAAGTGCTGAATGGGTAAACTATAAATTATGTATAGTAAACTATAAATAAACCATGAATGTTTGGTTAAGTAGCCACTTCATTAGGCCTGTTTCACGAAAACTTGTTCGAAAATTTATGTTTGATAGTCATTGAGTCTCCTGAGCTCAATTAAGCAGGTACTAACAACAACATGAAGTGGCGGTATTTCAAGGAAAAAACCATTGGGACAATGCTAGAAGCATCATGTTATATCACTAAATATTATGAAAAAATATACAAGAAAAAAGAAGTAGGGTGACTGCTCTGGCTAATTTTAGAACGCCTCATTTTATTCATGTCTAGTGTCAAATGATAGTTGAGAATTTGTTCTACTGATAAGACAGAAGCCTTTTTGAATCAGTTTACTTTAAATTGCCTTTTAAATGATTTAAAATTTATACACCAAATGCAGTAGTTCTCGATTAGCTACCTGTTACTATGTTTGATCATCAAAATGCATCAGTTCTAGACCAATGACCCAATGGTCAATCATACAGATGTACCACTTTTCGATCAGAGCTGATCGATGACTGAAACACCTATTTCTGATTTCGATCACCTATGAAAAGGGCTCAAAATATTTTTAAAAATGTAAAAACCTCACTCTTTCAAGTTCTTAATATTCTCTAAGATGTGTTGTATCGCAGTATTTATTTAGATTGGTTGGAAAGTAACGAAAAAGATATAAAGCAATGATTTAGAATTTGTTTCGTAAAACACAGCCTGACTGTTCGACCATCTTCGAATGTTGAAAACACACTGTTTTAGATTTTTATTTTTTTGTTTACATGCGAATCAATTTAGCGGGATTTTTTCTAGTTCCACCAACAGAAATCGTAAATTTCAGAAAACTTACTAAGAAATTAATAGGATATTACTATTCTATTTATAAATAAATGAACTGGTGATCAAGAACAGGTGCCTGATCGACCACCGCTATAGTACCTTATTAGTAAGTGGCTGATAGAAACGTATCTAGTATGCGACCTAGGGTGCAAACTGATAGAAACGTATCTAGTATGTGACCTAGGGTGCAAACTGATAGAAACTTATCTAGTATGTGACCTAGGGTGCAAACTGTTCCCCGCAACGAAATAAAAAAGGGTGGAAAGAGTTATTATATAACGTTACTATTGTAGTGATTTGTTCGGATTTCGAACGTCGAATAATAAACATTGGTGCTGCCGATTTTTCGTAAGTCAAATTTCTTGAATCAAGAAACTTGACTAATGTAAACGTGGCTTCCGTTGGTTCCCTGAGTTACCACTATCTGCAAACTTACACACCGATTGATTTGGGATGAGTAGAATATATATCACCCGGTTTCATTCTTTCATTTACTCAATATTTTGAAGTGATAACGTAAATGGACATTCTCGTGTGTTTTACAGACATGTGGATTCATTCAAAGATTATGAACGTGAGAGAAGACTTTTAGTGAGAAAGAAAAGAATAGAAAAGAAAAAAGCCCGTGAAGAACAATTGATTGAATAGGTTAAGTTGAATAAAATGCGTAAAGTTATAGTGTTCTACAAAGTTTTTAAATAATGGTGTGTGCGGATGGGTAGGAGATGCTGCATTTTATCCCCGGAAACACTACATGGACAACTTTTCTCTTTGATCAATTTAAGTTCGTTCAATTTAAGTGCGGAGTGATTAGAACAAACGGAGGCGACGCAATTTCAAAATACTCTGTCCGAGATGATTATATTACATCCCAGACGTACTGCTTCGTCCGATAAATATTTTTTTTGTCGAAATCCTACTTTTCCACGAAAAAAAATATGGCTAAATGTTTAGTGAAAACGTTTGTTGATAAAATAAAATAATACATCATCAAAGTTGTCTATTTTTCTCATTTCATTTTTATTTGATTAGCGCGATCGTATGAGGAATGTTCTCTCACGCTTCTTTTCATGGTTAAATATTTTAGTTCGCCACCACCTAATGCATCGCGCGTAATACTAAAGGAATTGTACATCAGGTGACCTGTTATTCCAATAAAATCAATTATCTCCTGGCCTATTTTAGATTATAATCATTTTTCATCTTTCAGACTTACCAGACGAATTTTATAATTTTTTTATCATTTTTTTTTTAAAACAAACTATTTTTTTATTTTATTTTGAACATCAATAAAAATTAATACAAAATACACAAAGAACCAATAACACAAATTAAAGAAGAAAGATCAAAAATCAAATTAAATAAAATATAAAATTATCAATGTTCTTGTTGTTAAAATGTCTTCTGGTTAAAATATACTTTTAGATACTGCAGTCCATTTATACGGGAACGCATGTTTCTACTCCAGTTTTTCTACTCATTTCTATATGATTAGAAATGATACACTATATCATTTCTACTCCGCTTTTAATGTACAAGGCATCTTATGTTTATCGAATATTTGTTGATTTGATTTTTGGAGCAGCTTTTGAAAGCACCTTATATTTACAACTACGAAGTTGACAAAGGTATATCTCCCCTGTCGTTGTGGACAACTACTCAATTGTCTTCCCGAGGTCGGGTGCACTCGAAAATAGACAACAACACGCGGTGTTCAAATACCTATTTTGCTGGTTATAATTTCTGAGTATTCCGATTTATGCTATTTAGAATAATGTTTAAGAGAAATAATTTTGCCAAAGGTTTTTTAAAAACAGGTTCAAACACCACCTGTTTCATCTGGCGTCTTTGTTCTGTGTGGCAAAAACAAATTTACAACGATTCTACGATTCTTTATAAACAAATCGGAAAAACGGTCGTAGTTTGGATGCTCATCGGAAAATTTCAAGTTTCATAATTTTTCTGGTGTTCAGACGTTTGCATCAGACCAAATGTCATTCAATTAATTTATCGATATTATCATTTCACAAACATTATCTTCTTCTTTCTTCTGGTGTTCAGACGTTTGCATGAGACCAAATGTCATTCAATTAATTTATCGATATTATCATTTCACAAACATTATCTTCTTCTTTCTTCTGGTGTTCAGACGTTTGCATGAGACCAAATGTCATTCAATTAATTTATCGATATTATCATTTCACAAACATTATCTTCTTCTTTCTTCTGGTGTTCAGACGTTTGCATGAGACCAAATGTCATTCAATTAATTTATCGATATTATCATTTCACAAACATTATCTTCTTCTTTCTTCTGGTGTTCAGACGTTTGCATGAGACCAAATGTCATTCAATTAATTTATCGATATTATCATTTCACAAACATTATCTTCTTCTTTCTTCTGGTGTTCAGACGTTTGCATGAGACCAAATGTCATTCAATTAATTTATCGATATTATCATTTCACAAACATTATCTTCTTCTTTCTTCTGGTGTTCAGACGTTTGCATGAGACCAAATGTCATTCAATTAATTTATCGATATTATCATTTCACAAACATTATCTTCTTCTTTCTTCTGGTGTTCAGACGTTTGCATGAGACCAAATGTCATTCAATTAATTTATCGATATTATCATTTCACAAACATTATCTTCTTCTTTCTTCTGGTGTTCAGACGTTTGCATGAGACCAAATGTCATTCAATTAATTTATCGATATTATCATTTCACAAACATTATCTTCTTCTTTCTTCTGGTGTTCAGACGTTTGCATGAGACCAAATGTCATTCAATTAATTTATCGATATTATCATTTCACAAACATTATCTTCTTCTTTCTTCTGGTGTTCAGACGTTTGCATGAGACCAAATGTCATTCAATTAATTTATCGATATTATCATTTCACAAACATTATCTTCTTCTTTCTTCTGGTGTTCAGACGTTTGCATGAGACCAAATGTCATTCAATTAATTTATCGATATTATCATTTCACAAACATTATCTTCTTCTTTCTTCTGGTGTTCAGACGTTTGCATGAGACCAAATGTCATTCAATTAATTTATCGATATTATCATTTCACAAACATTATCTTCTTCTTTCTTCTGGTGTTCAGACGTTTGCATGAGACCAAATGTCATTCAATTAATTTATCGATATTATCATTTCACAAACATTATCTTCTTCTTTCTTCTGGTGTTCAGACGTTTGCATGAGACCAAATGTCATTCAATTAATTTATCGATATTATCATTTCACAAACATTATCTTCTTCTTTCTTCTGGTGTTCAGACGTTTGCATGAGACCAAATGTCATTCAATTAATTTATCGATATTATCATTTCACAAACATTATCTTCTTCTTTCTTCTGGTGTTCAGACGTTTGCATGAGACCAAATGTCATTCAATTAATTTATCGATATTATCATTTCACAAACATTATCTTCTTCTTTCTTCTGGTGTTCAGACGTTTGCATGAGACCAAATGTCATTCAATTAATTTATCGATATTATCATTTCACAAACATTATCTTCTTCTTTCTTCTGGTGTTCAGACGTTTGCATGAGACCAAATGTCATTCAATTAATTTATCGATATTATCATTTCACAAACATTATCTTCTTCTTTCTTCTGGTGTTCAGACGTTTGCATGAGACCAAATGTCATTCAATTAATTTATCGATATTATCATTTCACAAACATTATCTTCTTCTTTCTTCTGGTGTTCAGACGTTTGCATGAGACCAAATGTCATTCAATTAATTTATCGATATTATCATTTCACAAACATTATCTTCTTCTTTCTTCTGGTGTTCAGACGTTTGCATGAGACCAAATGTCATTCAATTAATTTATCGATATTATCATTTCACAAACATTATCTTCTTCTTTCTTCTGGTGTTCAGACGTTTGCATGAGACCAAATGTCATTCAATTAATTTATCGATATTATCATTTCACAAACATTATCTTCTTCTTTCTTCTGGTGTTCAGACGTTTGCATGAGACCAAATGTCATTCAATTAATTTATCGATATTATCATTTCACAAACATTATCTTCTTCTTTCTTCTGGTGTTCAGACGTTTGCATGAGACCAAATGTCATTCAATTAATTTATCGATATTATCATTTCACAAACATTATCTTCTTCTTTCTTCTGGTGTTCAGACGTTTGCATGAGACCAAATGTCATTCAATTAATTTATNTGTTTTTTTTTTTTTTTTTTTTTTTTTTTTTTTTTTTTTTTTTTTTTTTTTTGAAAAGTGCGAAGTGAGGAGTGCGAAGTGAGAAGTTGATTCGTGGAACGCAAATATTCCTTACTCCATATTTTTTTTTGAAAAGTGCGAAGTGAGAAGTTGCTTCGTGGTATAGGCCGCAGGTATTTTAAACACTCACTCCAATGTCACCAAGTAATTAACAATGGCCTCATAAATGATACCATTTGTCGTGCTACGCAATTGTGTCACCAGAACGTAGAGTTACACCAAACACAATTAGATCAATTAGAAAATCCGAAGATTTTTTTTTCGACCCGACCAGAAGTCGAAGGGGGTACCTGCCGGGTACATGCCCCATGTGATGAACGCCCTGCCACGGAGATATCTATATTAATATAAAAAGTTTCGTGAAAGTGCGTTTAGTAATTTATGTAAAACTTTGATAAAATCTACATAGAAAATATCCTTTTGTGAGTTTTACTAATCTGGAACTTTGTAACGTCAAGGACTATTTAGAGCCTGAATGGGATCTACATCTACAAGCCTACATAATAAATTTCATTAAAATCGATCAATTCGCAGGCATTTTTTTTTTCTTATGGGGTTTCCTAAATTCTCAGTTCTATCCTAAAAAGGCCCAATCATTTTAGTCAACATAACGAATGCATTCCCTCTAATTCAGTCGGATCCATGTGGCAGAGTCCTTAAAAGTTGGGCCATTGCGATACGACTACACATCATGATAATACGGTTTTATCTTTTGGACCCGCTGGTTAATCGTGTAGGTAACTTGTCATGGTGATCTGGCATGTGTTGGCGTAATTTCTTCCAATCCATATATGACTTGCTAACTTTCCATGAGGAAAAGTAAATCATCCTTGAGATTGTAAGAAGTTACTTGAGGGTGACATCCTCACGGGCCGAGTCCACCTGAGCTGATGGTGTAAAATAACGCAGCAAGCAACTCTGTAATATCATTATGTTTATAACTCTTATGTTACTGACGTAATTATATTGCAGTGATTGTCATGATTCTGGGGGCTCATGTCAATTATCAGCCTCCAAGAACGGATGTATGATGACAATTAAAAACATAAGCAGTATACTACAACTTTTCCAGAGCTGCTGTCTCATACATCTGGCTACTATCGGATACGATGATGCCAATATTGAATGAATGAAATATGCGTAATAAAAAAACAGATTAGACAGACAGAGATGCCACTGGAGCAACATGGCCGCCACAGGCCGCTAACAACGAACAGCTCTTATTGCACAATCCTAGTTTCTAAATCGCCAACGTTCACTTATTTAATAGCTTCATCATTCCATTTAGAGATTTTATATAGGATGTTTGCAGTCATTATGAAATATAAAAATAAATTTCAACGTAGAAAAAAGTTTTGTATCAACTGCAAGTAAATTGTTGAGTCACGAGCTCTTTCGTGTGTTACGTCATTATCAAGTAGACTACGACATTATTAAGTAGACTATGACATAATCAAGTAGACTATGACATTATCAAGTAGACTACGACATTATCAAGTAGACTATGACATCATCAAGTAGACTATGACGACATTATCAAGTAGACTATGACATAATCAAGTAGACTATAACATTATCAAGTAGACTACGACATTATCAAGTAGACTATGACATTATCAAGTAGACTACGACATTATCAAGTAGACTATGACATTATCAAGTAGACTAGTAGACTATGACATTATCAAGTAGACTACGACATTATCAAGTAGACTATGACATTATCAAGTAGACTATGACATAATCAAGTAGACTAGTAGACTATGACATTATCAAGTAGACTATGACATTATCAAGTAGACTATGACATTATCAAGTAGACTACGACATTATCAAGTAGACTACGACATTATCAAGTAGACTACGACATAATCAAGTAGACTACGATATAAAGAATGATATATCTCAAATAAAGAATGAAAGAATAATTGAGGAAAGTTATAGAAATAACGAATCCTACACCCCACAGCTGTATTTGATCTTTATAATTAGGTAATGGTTATTTAGGTAATTATATTTTATTATTATAATTAGGTAAAGCTCGATATTTTTATAAACAAGTGAAAAGCACAACTCGCTAAAATTACGCCTTATATTGCCCTACTGAAATCTGAAGCGACGCCACAGGTGAGTCATGGGTTTTTTTTTTATCAAATAGGTAGAACAATCTATAAAAAAAAATAGGTGTAAATTCTAAAGCTGCTTTCCCACTGGACGCAACATTTTGTTGCTGCAACACAATGCAACAAAATGTTGCGAAGGTATATTTCCCATTGCAACATATTCCGTGTCAGCTCCTAAAAGTTTTTCAATAGAGATGGACGCATTGTCTTTTTTATTTAATATATATATATTTTTTAATTTGGCTTAACGTCTCTTTAACATATATATTGGTCATTCAAGACGGGGGGTTTACCTTCCATTCGCTGGAAAGTTGCAAATCAGCTACCCACATTGACCTCACCCAGCCTGGGTTGGGCCGGAAAAATAGTCAGCATCACGAGGGCGCGAACCCACTTGCACACCTACATGGAACGAACAACCTCGCTAGACGTTGCTTAACTTCAGTGATGGAACGGGAACTGGTGTATTCAACGTGCCATAGACGCTGGCT
>CM022874.1:44646320-44659968 GCA_012654025.1 Pachypsylla venusta
GGTTTCCATGCAGAGTAGTTTAATAATATAAAATATGTACGAGTAATTATATGTGAACGGGTTTCCATGCAGAGTAGTTTAATAATATAAATTATGTACGAGTAATTATACGTGAACTGGTTTCCATGCAGAGTAGTTTAATAATATAAAATATGTACGAGTAATTATATGTGAACGGGTTTCCATGCAGAGTAGTTTAATAATATAAATTATGTACGAGTAATTATACGTGAACTGGTTTCCATGCAGAGTAGTTTATTAATATAAAATATGTACGAGTAATTATATGTGAACGGGTTTCCATGCAGAGTAGTTTAATAATATAAATTATGTACGAGTAATTATACGTGAACTGGTTTCCATGCAGAGTAGTTTAATAACATAAAATATAATCTTAAAAGGGGTAGGCAAGTTTTCAAGTTTCCAACATAATTGATTTGTTTTTAATTATACGATTTTTGAGCCCTTCAAAGGGGATTTCAACTTTATCTTCTCCCCTCCTGACGGCCCTCATATAAGACATTCATAGATATAGGTATATAATTAGCAATTCCAGAGTAAAAACTTCGAAACCAGGATGTTGTAAAACTAATTTTTGATACTTCCTAGGTACATTATTTTAAAAAATAATAAAATCATTAGAAAGACAGAAAGGACAGGCCTCTGAGGCCATTGAGGCATCTGTAGCAAATGTGCAGAGCCTGCACTATCACAAAAGAACAAAAAATTGAAATCGTCATCTACAGCCGTGGCCGTTTGAATAAAAATTGTAAAATATTTTTTTTATCATTTTTAGAGTGGTTATGAGTATGCTTTCATTATGAACAAAATTCACAATATGGGAAACCCTGTATTGTCTTCATCTGATGTTAAAAAAACATATTAAAATTTAATGTCGAGTTTTTATTAATTCAAAAATATGACCGACACCAAGACCTCACAAAATACTTGAAACTTTAGGAAACAAACTTTTCCACTTAGTTTTCCAGGAACTTACCAAAACGTTCAAAACATATGATTACTCATCAGTAAATAAATTATGAAAACTCACTTTTCTACCAGTTGATTCCAAAAACACATTATATTTTTCTTACTATTTTTACAATCTGTTATTATTGTTTTACACCGTTTAAAAATAAATAATAAAATTAAATAAAAAAATATAAATTAACCTGAAAATAAAAATATGAATAAAATGATTAAAAATTTAATTTCTAAATCCAGGGAAAAAAATTACCCGCCAAATTTTTTTTCAGCAATAAAATTTATCGCATTTCCAAGGGAGCACACATTTTAAAATATTTTCTCGTAAAAAGGACAAGTTTTTCCTCTAGAAAACCTCATAGAGTACTGGAGAAAATCAATATAACCCAAAAGGAAAAACAACACAATACGCACATTTTTTTCTCGTTTCCACAGTATTATCTTTTTCATCTATTGCTTTCGAACATTTCTTTCTATCCACAAAACTGTTGAAAAATTAATTTTGTTTTTACTTTGTTGCGTTTTTATTCTTGTTTGAAATGTTAAAATAATTTTCTATATGCCGAGGAACCAGAGAAAGATAAAGAATGAAGAGTTGTCCATATTGGTACAACGATCATATTTTAATTATAATATAATAATATTTATATTAATATCGAGATGACATTATCAATAGCCACAGGTTGTTTTCGAAGCTAAATTGTTTGAGTTAGGTGAAACATCTACTCGGGTTAAAAAGTTTGGAGGAAACAAGCGTATATCTGTGTAATAATGTAATTAGGTTATGTACAGTAATTGACATGAAGCAACCGAAGGGAGAATGCAGCCACAGAGGGGAGCAAGCCAGATTCATTAGGAGACGGTCATAATCCCGTGTAAATACAGAAGGTTTGGTGTTAAGAAGGGCATCCAGCCTTTAAAATTTCTGCTTCAAGTCAATGATGAGATATCATCAGCAAGAAGCTAGTTTCTACACAGTTTCTATGGATACTGTGGGAATCAAGCTAGTGTTACCGTGCCAGGAAAGAGTTACAACTAAAGGGAGTAGGCAGCGAACAAAAGATTGTGGCATGGTGGAATTAAGGAAAGTGGCGCCAACCCCAAATAGAATAGGGAAAGGGTGAAATTAAGAATGCGAAGTTTCAGTAATTGACATGATTCATTGGTCCGACCCTGAGCAGAGCGCAGAGCCCACATTATTTGGATTACGCTTCCAAAATTCGAAAACACATGAGATAGTGAGAAGTTAAAGGAATTAAGGTAACTTCCATTGTGAGAAATAATTCAACCTTCTAAAAAGTTCATGTAACTTCTCACAAAGTTAATTTATTTTCCTTCGGAACAGTTACCTTAATTCCTTTAAGTTCTCACAATAGAATCTGGGTGGCTAATAATTGACCTGGAGGATAATAATTGGCCCCCATTCCCACCTGAGTTAATAGTGTAAAATAACACAGAAAACACCTCTGAAATCTATACTTAAAAAAACTAAATGTCTGATTGGCGAACTGAGTGATAATTTAATCAACGTAGCTCCACGATGGCTAAACGTAGAGACTTGAAAAAAAAAAAAAACCCGTTTCTTTTTAGTATAGGTACGAACACTGTGAACGTAATAAGAAAGGGAAAAATCGAAAGTTCAACCGAAGCTAGTTAACACCAAAAAGGCGCTTTTTACCGGTTTTTGATCATTTTTTTTTCTAGTCTCCTCCAGATTTATGGCAAAACCCCGAAATTGAGAAGTACCACTTCGGATTGAGCGAAATCTCGATATTTTTGTTGATTCAGAACTACCTTGGCGATTTTTATATCTGTAGCAAGGCACCGGTAAACAGCTCGTATTATTATGCTTACATTACTGATTTAATATATTCCAGATTAGCCAACGATCATACCACGTTTGTGGGTTTCCACAATCATGATTTGCTTTAGGTCTCCAATTTATAATCGAGAATTAATATTTCGTATAAAATTTATGAAGTATAAAATTTATGAAGTACATTTTTCAGTATATATTTTTCGTTTTTCTATTTATTGACGTAATTTTTGGATCTCAAATGGTGAGTTTCCACAATCATGATGTTTTTTAGCTCTCCAATTTATAATCGAGAATTAATATTTGTTTCGTATAAAATTTATGAAGTAGGTACATTTGTCAGTATTTATTTTTCGTTTTTCTATTTTATTGACGTAATTTTTGGATCTCAAATGGTGTGTTTCCACAATCATGATTTGCTTTAGGTCTCCAATTTATAATCGAGAATTAATATTTGTTTCGTATAAAATTTATGAAGTACATTTGTCAGTGTATATTTTTCGTTTTTCTCTTTTATTGACGTAACTATTGGATCTCAAATGGTGAGTTTCCACAAT
Source organism: Pachypsylla venusta (assembly GCA_012654025.1). Lineage (NCBI taxonomy): Eukaryota > Metazoa > Arthropoda > Insecta > Hemiptera > Aphalaridae > Pachypsylla > Pachypsylla venusta. Next base: position 44,649,678 of record CM022874.1, read on the forward strand.
CATGATGTGTTTTAGGTCTCCAATTTATAATCGAGAGAATTAATATTTGTTAATTAATGTTTGTTTCGTATAAAATTTATGAAGTAGGTACATTTGTCAGTATATATTTTTCGTTTTTCTATTTTATTGACGTAATTTTTGTATCTCATATGGTGGGTTTTCACAATCATGATTTGCTTTAGGTCTCTAATTTATAATCGAGAATTAATATTTGTTTCGTATAATTTTTTTTTTTATACGAAACAAAGTAGGTACATTTGTCAGTATTTATTTTTGGTTTTTCTATTTTATTGATGTAATTTTTGGATCTCAAATGGTGGGTTTCCACAATCATGATGTGCCTTAGGTTTCCAATATATAATTGAGAATTAATATTTGTTTTGTATAAAATTTATGAAGTAGGTACATTTGTCAGTATATATTTTTCGTTTTTCTATTTTATTGAAGTAATTTTTGGATCTCAGTTGGTTGGTTTTCACAATCATGATGTGCCGTAGGTTTCCAATTTATAATCAAGAATTAATATTTGTTTCGTATAAAATGTATGAAGTACATTTGTTATTATACAATTTTTAAAAGATTTTAACCTAGATGTCCTTATCTAGGTTAAAATATCGAAATTGCAAATTGTTGTAGAAAAATATCAATTTCTCGGCAAATTCAAATGGAAAAAACTTATAATTTTCATTGACATTAAGAATTACCTAATTACCTAATTAAATTTGCAGGTCAATTTCCATCGGGTTTTATTTTTTTTTCATTATCCAATGCGGCAGTTCCATCACAAATTATAACACCCTGTATATTTAGCACTGTAATACTTTATGCTGTACGAATAAATTTAAATTAACAGTGGAAGTGTCCTAGAACAAATATTGCGATTTTATGATCAGCTTAATTAACATAACTAATATTTTTTATACACAAATATTGTAAAAAAAAAAAAAAAAAAAAAAAAAAAAAAAAAAAAAAAAAAAAAAAAAAAAAANAAAAAAAAAGTTTAAGAAGAAAAAAGAACTACAAACTGTATTTTGAACTTACTAAAAGAACGTGTATAAGAGAATTGAAAATGCTGGGTGGTTTAGCGTCCATTGTATAAGGGGAAGTATTGGGGTACGCAAGGAGTAGGTAAATCATTTTTTTAGGGTTGTAATGTAGAAGAGTAAAGATCCGTATGTTTGATAAGAAACCATAAAGTGTGACCAATGCCATGATGTAATGGTAAAGGTTTATGATGTTTCTTTGGACGTTACTCGTTACTAAACAGGAAGACGTTTCGGATAGAACTGTTGTAGTAACAGCGACCAATCTAATCATTCTCTTTCCACAACTGAGAGTTCTAGAAATAAATTCACTTTTTTGGGGTTCCCTTCGGCCTTTTGAACATTTTGTTTTCAAATATACCTACTCTCTGTAGCAATTCAAGGAAAATTACGTTTTAATGTAGATAGAGTAAACTAGCATATTTCGGGGTGCGGCACCTGTTTGTAACTTATCCGCATACCCCTCTTTTTTTCAGTGCAGCTTGCCCAAGTATCTTTTGAAATATATCTACCTACTATGGTCAAGTCGGTGTTGGTAAGAGATCAAAATTTTGGCCCATCCTGAACGAAGTTGAATGCGTGCATCTTGGTAATTTGCTGTCTCCATTTGATAATTCAGGAGACTGCTCGGGTAACACATGGTTGAGCTTGGTTCTCCCACACCTTTAAGGTTCATAACCACCTCAGAATGTATGTTTTTTGTGCATTCATGATGAAGGCCCAGGCCTGGAATAATGTTGGATATTTTGTCTCTAAAGCGTTACAAGTGTTTACGAATGTTACAAAGTGGTGGAGTTATTTCAATGGTTCTATTGCAGGGATGTGTATGGCACTTAAAAGGTACTGTTGCCATGCGCGGATGTAGGAGAGGGCCCGGGGGGGCACGTGCCCCCCAGTTTTTTTAGCGGGCGGTGTTTCTCAAATTTCATTATACCTAATCACTTATTTTTTTAAAAAAAAAAAATCAAATGAATGTTGATCCGCTTTGTCTTTTACCCCATTGAGAGGGGGGGCATGGGCCCCTAAATAATTCCCAATCCTGAGTCTAAGTATTTGTGGTACGCTCTACAGCTTTTAACAAATTAGGTAACAAATAACAAAAAACTGTGGAGAGGTATTGTAACTCGATAAACATTGCATTAAAAAGTACTGCCCAGGAATCGAACCCCCGGTATCTATAAGGTTAACGAGTCCCTCCCTCTCCAAATTGTCTATTAGGTATATATTAGAGGGCTATATCCGCGCATGACTGATGCATAAGTATTTCATAATATACTAGCATCCCCCGATCGCGGCTTCGCCCGCGCATATTTGGTCTCTCGGTTGACACCCGCTGAGAAAAGCCGTCTTAATTAACCATTAAAGTGCTAAATGAAAGAAAAACATGTGGTATACATATTATAGTTCGAAAATTGTGAAAGTAGGCGTGTACGCTGTTGTATGTATGTATACACATGTATCATGCTATCTCTCTCGCTCCAATGTACTTCTTACGGAGATTGTTTACTTTTCACGATTTCTACCCCTTAAAATTAACATTTTGCAAAATCTTTTCTTAGTGCACACTCAAATGGTGCAACGAAGGCCCCTGCCAAATTTCAAGTCTGTAGCATTAATAGTTTCGGCTCTACGTTGATCTGTCACTCAGGACATTGCCTTTTATATATAAAGATTTTAGCTGGTAGTATTGAGGATTCGGTATGCAAAGGATGTAAGATAACAACCCTGGGATCTATTCTTACATAAATGCAGATTATTTGTTCCCCTTTTCACGAACATAAGTATTATGGCCTTTTTCTCCCAATCAGTTCCCCCAACCTTTTTTCCGCCAATCATTTCCTGTTAGATTTTTTTAAAAAATTTGGCTTAACGTCTCTTTAACATCTATTGGTCATTCAAGACGGGGGCTTGACCCTCCATTCGCTGGAAACATGCAAACCAGCTACCCGCATTGACCTCACCCAGCCTGGGTTGAACCGGAAAAATCCAGCATAACGAGGGCGCGAATCCACGCGGACACCCACATCGTTCATCCTCGCTGGACGTTGCTTAATTTCGGTGATCTAAAAGGAACTGGTGTATTCAACGTGCCATAGACGCTGGCTAGTTAGAATTTTTAAAGCATTGTTTCTGATTATCATTTTATAGAAGCTCGGTTAACTTAATCAAAGAAGTGGCAGTTCGAACAACCTTCGCTGTATAAGCGCGTAGATTGACAAGTTTCAGGAAAGTTTGTGTGATGCATTTCTATAACAAAATAGGTTTGGAGACGAAAGCGTCTGTATTTATTGGATTAAGGCTGTGCTTGCATGACGTACCTAACTTTGCACGTGTCCACTCGGAAGTCTGGATAACTTCGTCGATCGATTCTGCCTGTGTGGACATTGATATATAAAAAAAAACTTTTATTACATCATCTTACTATATAAATCAGAAATTTGTGTGTACCTATGTATGAGGGGTTGTCTGTTCAAATACCACAGCCCAAACGGTAGGAGATAGCGAAAAATTGATGGGATTGACCCCCCCCCCAACAGATAGTTCATATTTAACACATTCTACAAACTGTTTAGGTCACAAGTCTTTGATACTAATGTACGTACAAAGTGTTTCTCGGAATCAGAACGACCCGGTATCTATTTTTTTTTGGTAGAAATTCTGGTTTTAGAGAATTATTGTGGTTAAAAATCTAATGGTATAAATTTTATTTTTTTCCAAAAGCTAAATTAGTTCAGTGTTCTGTAAATATATTATGTATACATCTACCCCAATTCCTTATATAATATTACACTGTGAACGCTGGGTACCAATAATAAGTATTGGTAATAATTATATTATAACACTTTTTAATTACAGAAAGGACTGGCCCGGCAGGGTCCATGTGCCCCAATAGTACTTAAAAAATAATTAGCTGTTTTACAGAAATTAATCAGCTATTTTACAGCATTATTGGGAATGTGTAATTGTGTACCTAATAATGCTGTAAAATCTTTATCATATATAAAAGGCAATGTCCTGAGTGACTGATCAACGTAGAGCCAAAACTATTAATGCTACAGAATTGAAATATGGCAGGGACCTTCGTTGCACCATGTAAGTGTGCACTAAGAAAGGATTTTGCAAAATTCTAATATCAAGGGGTAGAAATCGCGAAAAGTAAACAATCCCCATAAGAAATACAGTGGACATTGGAGTGAGAGAGATAGCATGATACATCATTTAAAATATGCGCGGGCGAAGCCGCGATTCGGGGATGCTAGTAGAAAATAAAATTCGGGATACGTTTTTAATTTTAATAGTTATCGTGATACAAAATGACAAAAATTATTAAGAGAAGTTGTTCAACGTGTATGCTCACTCCTTGATAGTAACTTCAAGGGTTGCGTTAATGACTAGTTCCACTTCTTCTTCTAGCTCCAACCTAATTAAGAGAAGTTGTCCAACGTGTATACTCGCTCCTTGATAGTAACTTCAAGGGTTGCAGTAATGACTAGTTCCACTTCTTCTTCTAGCTCCAACCTAATTAAGAGAAGTTGTCCAACGTGTATGCTCGCTCCTTGATAGTTACTTCAAGGGTTGCGGTAATGACTAGTTCCACTTCTTCTTCTAGCTCCAACCTAATTAAGAGAAGTTGTCCAACGTGTATGCTCGCTCCTTGATAGTAACTTCAAAGGTTGCGGTAATGACTAGTTCCACTTCTTCTCCTAGCTCCAACTTAATTAAGAGAAATGCTTTGATTTTTTGGTTAGTCTATTTTTAAGAGAACACATTTGTTTATGTGGACTATTGAATAATATTTTAAAAGCAGATGAAATATTCTGATAGGGGCTTTCCTGTACAACACACAATGGGGTATATTAAGTTTTGAGCGTTGTCAGTACAATGCATGTAGGTATTAGCAACTGACGTGAGTTCTATAATAGTGCTCAAGTTTTTATTTTCAAAAACAAAGCACAAAGGGGGTGTTCCACGAGTCTGAATAACACTAATTTTAAAGTGGTGTGGTTTAAATTTCTGTAATGTGAGAAGGGATGTATATCTGTCTCATGTGTGGTGGTAGCTACACCGTACTTCTAGTAAATGGGTTGAGGAATGAGGAAATGTTGGTTAGATAATGTCATTATCCGAGCTCACAACAGTGCGCCAGGATAAGTTCCAGAAAGCACCAGTGTATCTTTACACGAAGCAATTCACCAGATTTTTCACACCGTCAGATATTCGGTTCTACAGGGGATAGGTCATTGAAATTTTGATCATACTTTCAGTAGTATAGTATAATACCTCAGGATAAATTTAAAAAGTTAATGCTGACCCGGGCGGGAGATAGGTAATTTCAAAGTTAGCACTTTTGGATACTCAATGACTGACTGACATATTGACTGATTCACTCGTCATCATCAGGCACATCCCGTATACCTACTTAGAGTGCTGAAATTTTGCATGAAGTTAGCAATTGTCATCCAAGTAAAGGGAAAAAATTGAACTTTTTAACTCTAAGTGCTCCAAACCGGTGTCGCTTTAGGGATTAAGCCAAATTAAAAAAACAATTTAAAAAAAAATCGCGATCTCGAAATTGTTGTTGAATTTCGTAACCGTAGCGAAGCACGGGAAAACAGCTAGTTTCTTATTATCTTTTCACTTGATGTGTTCATTTTGTTCAAGTTATTTCTGTACATATCCTAAGATGTCATTTGGTATTAAAAATAAGTCTCCCATCTTGTGGCTTCTTTATTAAAATTTATGTTGTCCTTTGTAAAGAACAGCATTTAGTACCTATCTTTTGATTTATAATAATTAATACCTACCTTCATCATTGACAAATGAAATTCTTTTGCAGACTTTTGAAAAGTCTGATGTGTAGAGTACTGAGAGGGGGTTTCTTTTCTCTTTAACATCCTAGTCTTTTAGACTGAGACTAAAATATAAAAAAAAATCTTTTCTAAAAATTATAATTATTATTTGCTTCAAATGAAGAGAAGACATTTTATGTGAAAAAAAAGAANAATTCTTTTGCAGACTTTTGAAAAGTCTGATGTGTAGAGTACTGAGAGGGGGTTTCTTTTCTCTTTAACATCCTAGTCTTTTAGACTGAGACTAAAATATAAAAAAAAAATCTTTTCTAAAAATTATAATTATTATTTGCTTCAAATGAAGAGAAGACATTTTATGTGAAAAAAAGAACAAGAGATATAAAGTGTGAGATGTCCCCCACAATGCTTCTCATTTCCCAGGACACTTGCAGCATTTCCAGTCCTCCAGACGAAATGATTTCGTCACCAATGGAAAAATGTATGATGCGCAAGGTCCAGTTGATATACTGACTGACTGACTCAACTCGCTTATTATACTAATCTAAAACTAGGAAGGCGATTTTTGGTACATAGTTTTTGTTTAGTCTATGTGTGTGGGGATTGTATACAAATAGTCTAAGTTCAATTGGTGACTTATTGACAAAAAAAAATCTGCTTTTTCATCTGCTTTTGTTTTTGTTGTTGTTGAGTTTTTGTTGCTTTTGTTGATGTTGATGCTGCTGCTGTTGAAGTTTCTGTTGATGTTGTTGTTGTTTCAACACTGAATTCTGCCATTTTTTTTGTATAAATTTAAATCATGTGATTAATGATCCATTACCATCATGTATGATGGCTATTTTCTCTAAGATATTACCTGGCACCATCATGTATGATGGCTATTTCCTCTAAGACATTACTTTGCACCATCATGTATGATGGCTATTTCCTCTAAGACGTTACCTTGCACCATCATGTATGATGGCTATTTTCTCTAAGACATTACCTTGCACCATCATGTATGATGGCTATTTCCTCTAANGTTTTTATTGTTGTTGTTGAGTTTTTGTTGCTTCTGTTGATGTTGATGCTGCTGCTGTTGAAGCTTTTGTTGATGTTGTTGTTGTTTCAACACTAAATTCTGCCATTTTTTTGTATAAATTTAAATGGTCCATTACCATCATGTATGATGGCTATTTTCTCTAAGATATTACTGGCACCATCATGTGTGATGGCTATTTCCTCTAAGACATTACATTGCACCATCATGTGTGATGGCTATTTCCTCTAAGACATTACATTGCACCATCATGTATGATGGCTATTTCCTCTAAGACGTTACCTTGCACCATCATCATGTATGATGGCTATTTTCTCTAAGACATTACCTTGAATCATCATGTATGATGGCTATTTCCTCTAAGACATTACCTTGCACCATCATGTATGATGGCTATTTCCTCTAAGACATTACCTTGCACCATCATGTATGATGGCTATTTCCTAAGACATTACCTTGCACCATTATGTATGATGGCTATTTCCTCTAAGACATTACCTCGCACCATCATGTATGATGGCTATTTCCTCTGAGACATTACCTTGCACTATCATGTATGATGGCTATTTCCTCTAAGACATTACCTCGCACCATCATGTATGATGGCTATTTCCTCTAAGACATTACCTTGCGCCATCATGTATGATGGCTATTTCCTCTAAGACATTACCTCGCACCATCATGTATGATGTCTATTTCCTCTGAGACATTACCTTGCACTATCATGTATGATGGCTATTTCCTCTAAGACATTACCTCGCACCATCATGTATGATGTCTATTTCCTCTAAGACATTACCTTGCGCCATCATGTATGATGGCTATTTCCTCTAAGACATTACCTCGCACCATCATGTATGATGGCTATTTCCTCTAAGACATTACCTTGCACTATCATGTATGATGGCTATTTCCTCTAAGACATTAGCTTGCACCATCATGTATGATGGCTATTTCCTCTAAGACATTACCTTGATGAATATTCTTACGCTTCTATAAAACAAAGCAAATAGGGGAAGTAGTAAATTCTTGTTAGAAATGAAACTTAGTATCCGGAGCAGAGGATGCAGGAAGTGGAGTTTTGGTGGAGTGATAGAGCCTTTTGTTTGACTACTCTTCAAGCACGTATTGGGACTTGAGGTTGCCATGAGTCAGGAGAAGGACTCAATCCTTTTGTTTAAAATTCCCCACCTCTCTTGTTCTTATGCCTTTGATACTAATATGGCGATTGTAAGTAGTCTCGTATCTGAACGAAAGGGTGGAGAAGTTGAATATATGCAAACGCGCAATATTTTTATCATTTTGCTGATGTCAAATGAGCTAGAAACTTGTACTTGCATTCTTTGAGGGGCGAGAAAACACGAAGGCAGACACCTACTCTTGCAATTTCAGTCACTGAGAGGTAGTTTAAAATGAAGTGTCTAAGGCAGTATTGTGGATATACAGGGTGTCCCAAAAGTCCGAGACCACCTAAATATCTTTTGAACGACTTTATGTGGAATTTTGAAATTTTGCATATTATTATACCCCAAATTAAACCACCTGATGGTATAATCAATTTTTCAGGGGCGGGTCCCATCTGGCCCCCAGGGTGTCCAACTTTTGTTTTTTAAATACGAACCCTCATCTTGTTATACATTTTCAGAAAGAGAATAGAATTAGTAGTACTTTGCAAAAAAATTTACACGTCTAGCGTTTTTGATTTCAAAATGGCGACCATTTGAAATTTCCAAGAGTGTCTAAAACTAGGCGAATAATTTGCAATGAGATATTGAATGATTGCATATTATTATTATTATATTGAATGATTGCATAGGACACCAATGTTGAGGAACCTGCTTTTTAGACATAATTCGCCTAGTTTTAGACACTTCGCCTACTTTTAGAAATAATTTGCCTAGTTTTCATATATCAAAACGTTATGTGGGGGGATCTGATCTTTTCATATCCTGTAAATTTCAAATGGCCGCAACTTGGAAACCAAACACGCTAGACGTGTAAATTTTTCCAATTTGGAAAATAAAGCTGTCCAAAAGATATTCAGGCGGTCTCGAACTTTTGGGACATCCTGTATGATTTTATGTTCGCAGTAATATATCTTTCATTAGTATTAGTAATATATCTTTGATTAGTATTAGTACTGGTGTCCCACCGTCTATGGCACGTTGAATAGACCAGTTCCCGTTCGATCACTAAAGTTAAGCAACGTCCAGCGAGGTTGTTCCACTTGGTGTCCACGTGGGTTCGCGCCCTCGTGATGCTGGCTACTTTTTCGGCCCGACCCAGACTGGGTGAGGTCAATGTGGGTAGCTGGTTTGCAAGTTTCCAGCGAATGGAGGGTGAAACCCCCATCTTGAATGACCAATAGATGTTAAAAACACGTTAAGCCAAATTTTAAAAAAAAAGTACTGGTGTGCCATACATCCAGAAGAGATATATATTATATATACCTACAACTCTCAAAGTCTGACTTATGTAACAATTTTTTCTTCCTTTTAAAAAGCAATGATCTGAATTGAAATATGGTGTGTGCCAAACATCCAGAGGAGAATTGCACTAAGAGGACCCGGGAAGCACCTTTTTCGCAACCCTATTACTTAACTTAAGACGTCTCTGTGGCAGAGTGTGTATCACACTCGGCTTGCGCCAGGGAGGTAACGGTTCAAACCCAGTTTGGGTCAAAAATTAGAAAAGTTTTTGAATTTTTCCCCGGGTCTGTTTGCGTTTGGGGGGTTTCTCAATTTCCTGAGCACAATTGAGTAGGAATGGTTTTGTTATAGCTTAGAGATATTGGAGTGATCGATAACAATAGCTTGTAATGCTATGTACCTTGCAATGAAGAAATTGTGACATAATATCACTGAGAATACCTACATTTACATTTATGCATAATCTTTTTTTACTTTTTTTACAAACCTAGTGAAGATAATGTGGAGTCTAGTTGATTTTCAACACCACTAATATCACACCACCACCACCACCACCACCATCACAGCACCACCATCACCACTACCACCACCACCACCATCACAGCACCACCAACAACAACAAGAAGAGAAATTCAACCGCTACGTCTCGACGTATCCAATTTTAGTCTACCTAAATGTCATTTTAGAATGACATTTAGGTAGGTACCAAGGTGTTTTAAGCTTCTCGCGCGTCGTATACACGCGAAGCTTAAAGAATATTGAACATTTCCACCTCTTATTTGAAAACGTCAAATGCTAGTGAATTTTCGTTAGCTCAGTTTTTATTAAGTTCAAGAAGTTACAATTTTTTAAACATTCAACTTTTGGCATATTATTGTCAATAATGAACCTTCGGAATCCTGACGAAAAATTACTCCCCCAAAATCTTTATCCATACTAATATTATAAATGCGAAAGTAACTCTGTCTGTCT
>CM022874.1:44690458-44707285 GCA_012654025.1 Pachypsylla venusta
ATTTATTATGAAGGTCCTCCCTTATAAATTGACGGTATGATCTATCTCAATTCATTTATTATGAAGGTCCTCCCTTATAAATTGACGGTATGGTCTATCTCAATTTATTTATTATGAAGGTCCTCCCTTATAATTTGACGGTATGGTCTATCTCAATTCATGAAATAGGCTTATAAACTACTGGAGTAGTACCCAAAGCATTTGTCAAATAGCTCAATAAGCTCGCCCTAGCATAAAACCTCATCTCAAGAATGCAACACTCAATCTCATCTTATCACTTTAATGTATGCAGTCTTTTCCGAAAAACATCAGTGTCATAATAACACGATCATTTGTTTTGGCATAATAATCCTTACAGGAGAATCCAAGTTATCCAAGGAGAAAGAAAAACGGTAATACGAGGGCTATTCCAAAAGTAAGTTCCGTTGGGGTATTAAATGTATAGACAATGCATTTAACCAATTGTATTATATGTATACATCAGAAAGAGCATTTCTTTCTTAATCTATTTTTCTACATAGTTTCAAAAAACATTCATGCACTTTTCGTATCTAGTTACAAGCTTTTCTATTCCAGTTGCGTAGAATTCTGCCGCCTGTGCTGATAGCCAGCCGTTGATGCCATTTTCAACTCGTCATCATTTCCAAAGCGTTGTCAAGCCATTTTTTCATGTGAGGAAACAGATGGTAGTCACTTGGAGCCAAGTCATGGCTGTAAGGTGGATGGTCGAAAACCAAATTTGTCCAAAGTCTCATGTGTTCTTGCTGCAGTGTGAAGTCGTGCGTTGTCGTGAATGAAAAGAATCCCAGATGACAGCATTCCTCGTCTTTTGTTTTGAATGGCTCTTTTAAGCTTCTTCAATGTTTTGACGTACAAAGCAGAACTTACACAGAACAGAGAACAAATTTCTCGATGAATTTCCGCTGGTTTCACATTCTTTGCACATAGAAAACGAATCACACTTGGAACTTCACAATCACCAGGATTAGCAATTAGTGCGGTGGAAAGATCTCTTGCAGTGGCCATTGAAAAATTGATTTATGAGCGAACTGAGAGACGCACAAACCTTACAAGTACATTGCCAGATGCACACTGAGCCAGACTGCCCAAGGTCACGTAGACCACTCCTCTACCCCCACTCCTTACCCGCTTAGGGGGAAACGGAACTTACTTTTGGAATACGCTTAGTATAACTTATATAAGGTAAGGACACAAAGGCCCTTTTAAAAAAGATTAAAATTTATTTATAAAAAATATAGTTTTAAAAGTTCGTAATAATAAATAATAAAGCTGAAAAATATCAGAGTTAATTCGTACCAATGCACCAAGCAAGATAATAGACCGAACTGAAGCATATCAGCACAGGACAGATATGATTAGTCAAGTCAGCAAGAAATAGTATAATGAATAATATGTGAATAATAATATATAAATAAAAATAATATAATAATAATATATGAATAATAATAATGAATAATATAATATGTTTGTGCTAACAAAATGTAATGGCGATTTGAGAATTCGAGGGGCGTCGAAAATCAATTTTTTTAACGAACTGTTACTGTTTGTGCTGTGCCCTCCTCGTCTTTTTGATAAACATCTGCTCCTTTTGCACAAGATTACGTTTCAGTTCGCCGTATTTTTCTTTGAAAAGCAAAAACAATCTTATTTAAATTACTTTCTTAATAATGACCATTTCAACAAAGTGTATTCTTTGTGATTCTAGGAATTCATGCCGGTAAAACTGTGCCCATTGTGAAAGGAGGTGAAGGGACTTTAATGGAAGAAAATGAGTTTTATGCCATAGAGACTTTTGGTTCAACCGGCAAGGGAATGGTTCATGATGACATGGATGTTTCCCACTATATGAAAAACTTTGATGCTTCATTTATACCTCTCAGGTTGGTGACATCCTTCTTGTAATCCGTTGCTAGTGAATTTTTGATGAATTAACTTCTCAGATATTCTCCAGGAAAAGAAAGCATGAAAAACGAATAGAAAAGCACATGCAAGCCAACGATCATACCACGTTGAATACACCAGTTCCTGTCAGATCACTGAAGTTAAGCAACGTCGGACGTGGTCAGTACTTCGATGAGTGACTGACCTCTTGGAACACCATGTATCGTTGGCTCTTTTTTCCAGCCCAACCCAGGCTGGGTGAGGTCAATGTGGGTAGCTGGTTTGCATGTTTCCAGCGAATGGAGGATAAAACCCCCGTCTTGAATGACCAATAGATGTTAAAGAGACGTTAAGCCAAATTAAAAAAAAAGCACATGCGATAAAATTGAGAACATTTGTTTAGGAAAGAAAATTACTAATTTTTGGAACGTCAGTGATTTTGGAAATCCTGTCTATATCCTGTTACTATGCGATACTGTTACTTCCACTCATTTCTTCTAAGATTAGATTCAAATTTATGCGAAAAAGCGAATGAATACATTGTTTAAAATTACAAGTATACCAAATTTATAATTCCAATTAGTTTACATATCGATTGATATTTTGTCAGTTCGAGTAGTTTAAGTGTCAGAATGGCACGAAGGTAAAGAAGTTAACCTACCTGAATTTTGACCAGAAAAAAAATGCCGTTAAGTGAAAGCATGTCAGAAAAATACGACTTCTTTTTCTTTTATTTTGTTTTCTTCCGCATCTTTCAGACTTTCATCCTCGAAGTCTCTGCTGAATACAATTAATAAAAATTTTGGCACTTTGGCTTTTTGTAAGCGATGGTTGGATAGATCAGGATGTACCAAGTACCAGATGGCTTTGAAAGACTTATGCGATAAAGGTGGGTTTAGGTTGCGTTCTGTTTTTTTTCAGTAGAAACTGTGTATTTGAATACGTTTTTTTTACACCACCCTCTCAAAATTTGATGTTTACATTTCAAGATGGGTATGTGGAATCTAAATTTCGAATTGAACTGGACACGAAAAGTTTGTGGATGCTTAATATCATCAATTTTGAAAAAAAAAAAAAAACTATTTTTTTCGGGATTGGCAAGATATTTGATTCAAATCAATGCATCTTGATACTTTACTATTGACTTTTTTTTAAGTATTTGACATCTTGGTTTAAAATCATATTTTTTGTCAAGACGTAGATTCTTCCAGCCCAATTATTAATTTCCATTGTGAAAAATAGATCATACATGAGATTCTGAGGAGTTACTTGAGAATGACATCCCCACAGACCAAGTCTATCTCATCTGATGGTGTAAAAGAACACAGAAAACAACTCCTCAAAATTATTATGTTTGGGTTGCAGATGTAAATATATTGCTGTAATTGGCATGCTTCCAAGGGCCCGTTTCAATTATTAACCTTCAAAATTAGATGTATAAAACAATTAAAAACTTAAGCAGTAAACATAAACAACAACTAATTTTGTAGTCTCATACCTACATCTGGCCGCTATAGGAAACCAGGATTGCACTATTGATTGATTGAGGGAAAAACATTATATGTATCGCATATGGGCGACTACTCTGTCAATTATTTCAATTCAATTTATGTTTATTTTTTCTTAAGTATAATATATCTCCTAAGCTAAGGCTAACTTCTTTTATTTTCTATTTTTAGGCGTAGTGGAAGCTTATCCACCTCTATGTGATATCAAAGGATCGTATACTGCTCAATTTGAGCATACCATTGTTCTACGACCCACTTGCAAAGAAGTTATAAGTCGTGGTGACGATTATTAAATGCTTATTCTTTGGATTTTCATTAAATGAACATTAACAGCATTTTTTAAATAAATTTTACTTTCAGTAGATTGTTATTTTGTTAATCAATAGTAATAAAAGAAAAACTATTGATAGTAATAGAAAAAAAAACTTTCATGTTTTTATTTGCAGATTTTTCTCGAGACTCATAAATTTAATTTTGACAGTACCGACTTGGTTAAGTTTATATATCCTTCTCACTAATAATAGCTGCTACTTATTAATTGCCCTTTCAATGGTCCTCATGAGTAAGTATTTGTCATTCAATACGGGGGTTTTACTCTTCATTCGCCGGAAACTTACATAGTCCCATTTCATGATAATGGGGTAAAGAAAATACTATATCTTCAATTGACTATAAAATTATTATTAAGATGTTAATTGGAGCTGACTAGTTTCGTACTCTCCTGAGCACATCATCAGAGCTATTAATTAACATCTTAATAATTTTATAGTCAAGTGAAGATATCGTATTTTCTTCCAATCTTTATGGATGGTATCCCAATTTAACAAAATTACTTACAAACAAGATAACCACATAGAACTCACCCGTTTGGGTTGGGCAGAAATAGCCAACATCATGAAGGCGCGAAACTACGTGGTCACCCATTTAGTAAAACCTCGCTGGCTATTGCTTAACATCAGTACCGATTTAACGGGTACTGGTGTATTCAACATGCATAGACGCTGTCGGAGTACAGCTAACACTGTTGTGATTTTACTCAGTTTTTCTCGTTACAATGCCACTGTGATAACTACTAGAGCTGGTCTACAAAGAGTTAATTTGAAATTTTGAAATTATAAATGTTTTTGTTAGAATTGTAGAGTAATAATTTATTTTGCTTCAGATAATACAAAATTATCAATATTTACATATTTACAAAATACAACAATACACAAATTTTAACTGGAAATAAATTTCAAAATACGAAAGAAACACAATTATTAACCGAACGAATACTCGTATAATAGACCAGGGTTTGTTCTGATAATAAAAGTTCATTTGGAAATCAAGAAACAATATTATATTTTATGACAAAGTATGTACATATGTATGTACATTACATAGTTATCTGCACATGTCATGTATGTTTATACAAGAAAAAAATGGCAATGAAACAAAATTTACATCATACCTTTGAAAATCCCGCTTTGTAAGTTTTAGTTATGTCCTTTCATTCATAATTATTAATCTGGTTGCAGGTCTCTATTGTGACTGATTGCCATTATCACCGTGACCTTTATTTAGATCAATGTGAACAGCGTTTCAATGAGGCGGGGATGGAGTTAGATTTGAACCAACAACCTGCTAGTTACGAATCCACCGCCTCAATTAAACTGAGCTACTGGGGCTATGTCCCTTACTTGTCCCTTACACTCTAGAATGCATAAAATTGCTTTATGCATTCTAGAGTGCTTAATATGACCGTAGAACCATGAGAAAAATAATGACATCAATATTAAATAATCGTTTCAATCAGTGCTGAACCGAATTAAATATTTTTCTATAGATAGATCGCGTTATTATTCCAAAATAAATGCTACAAAGAAATTTAGAGCAAAATTTAGCTTGCAAAAAAATAAATCAATTCAAGTCATTGTGTCAACAGACAATATGGACAGAATGTCAATAAACCTTTGTTTTCAAAACAGATTTTTGAATGATTTCTACAAAAGTCTGCTCTATGTCTCCACATAGTGTTTGGTTATTATTATCGTTCCTAGAAATTTG
This sequence comes from Pachypsylla venusta, assembly GCA_012654025.1. Lineage (NCBI taxonomy): Eukaryota > Metazoa > Arthropoda > Insecta > Hemiptera > Aphalaridae > Pachypsylla > Pachypsylla venusta. The sequence continues at coordinate 44,695,915 of CM022874.1, forward strand.
TTCGAGATTAACTTTTACTGGCACCGATGTCAAAGCATCTTCGCAAACACAAATACGTCCTAATTGAGATAAAAGAGAAAGTGTATCGTCTACAAGAGGTGGAAATGCTTCACAAATACGAACAAAAGCTGGCAGTATTTTTCCAAAAAGTTCATTACGACTGTCACTCGGCAGTACACCAAGCAAAGTTGACAGAGTGTTGATGGCGAGACGAGCACAGCTCATTGTCTTAGGCAGCGCATACTGAAGGGACACATGTGAGATAAGATCTATGGCAAACACTTGCTTGTTTAGTGATGGCTGACTTAAGAGTTCTGGAATAAAGTCGGTACAGATATGCATCGATGGTATGCCTTCCACTGCAATTGATAATAGTTCTCGCGGATAACCTTGGAAGTGGACAAGTTTGGCTAATGCGGGATCAGAAATAAATACTTGATGAAGATAAGAACAAATAACACTTCTTATTTCTCGTAACGCCCATAATTGACCCGGATTTTCTTTATCTTCCTGTGTTTCCATGCAAACTTCCAACAAGATTTGTACAGCTATACTTTCTTGGGTTGTTATGAGGGCGTTTTTTAGTTCCTCTTTTTCTGTATCCGTTGGTTGAGGGGTGTGGCCCGCACTTGATTCCGTTTTGCTTAAGTTGTCAATAAGATGGCGGCTGAGTTTATTTCTGGATGCAGCGAGACAGGCTTGGAGAACTCTAAGTAGGATACTCAGAGCTGGGGCGTTTCTGAATACCCTGGTATCACAGCGTAATACTTGTAAGGGATCTAGTACAATATTTTCTTGGGTCAGAGTTACATTCGGAGCTCTGGTTTTTTGTTGACGAACAGAGTTTATTGTCATAACCCAAAGGCACCTCGGAAGAACAGTATTCAATTTTAACCAAACTTGTTTAAATAATTCTTGGACGTACCTTGGAACACAAGGGTTGAGTGTACTTCTAAAGCTTGACACAACAGTCTGAGCATATGGCCACATTTCAGTAGCTGGTAGCTTCAATAAGTCTACTAACATGCGAGCGGTTTGAGATGGGACTGATGTTAACTTTTCAATACCATCCACCACTCGTTGTTGAGTGATCGACGTCTTACCCTTGACAGATGTTTCATCTTCTTCAAGCCAATCATCCACTAAAGACAAGTGAGGAAAGTGAGTAGCAAGTAGTCGAAGCAGATGTGAGTAAAGACTAGCGTAATTTTGCTGGTCCCGTTGAGCTTGCTGCAATAAATATTTGATAGGAATATCACTGAGAAACTCTGTGGAATACTTTGTAACGGGAGATACGTTGTGGATGTTGCTCAGTCTCAGATCCTCGTACTGCAGCATGTAGTACAAGAGCAGTAGTTGACATGCAAGTGAGGGACCATTCACTTGTAGTGATTTTGAAAACACTTCTCTAATTTCCTGCTCTGTAATAGGCTGACTCATCATCATTGTATTCTCCTGAACGAGACTGGAGACCGAGTTTTTAGAAACTGGTACCAACATTGATGAAACAAATACCTCTACCAACTGAGGGAGCACAGGGTGTAGAGGAGATTTACTGGCACAGATCTGTCTATAAATCCAATCCTTGATAGGAACTTTATGCTTGATGAAAGCGCGACTTTTCAACAGTTGGTAGATGCAATGAATCGGTAGAAACCCACTCATATTGGCATTCAGGTTTTCTGTTACCGGTACTTTGACTGCATGTGACGTCACCACTTGCTCTGTGAATATTTCTTGTGTGAAGATTTGTTTCATGCGTGTTAGATTATTATGACGGACAGGAATTTTCATACCCAATGTTGAACTGATGAGATCACTAATAGCATTCATTTGATTACCATGGAAATGAATTGCCAACAGAAGTAATAGCTCTCCAAAAGAGGCTGCAATACCATTTTTACTTTCGACATAAGCTTTGTCTTTTACAAGCCAATTGAGCCATTCGATACTTCGAGCTTCTTGCTCTGGATGGCCTATAAGTGAAGGGCATGCTATAAGCATACATAGTGAGAGGGAGACAAATCGAACACCTTCAGGTGTTGGTGGAGGATGTGTGGTCATCAGCTTGACTATAAGGGAGATTTCATCATCCTGAAACTTTATGTTTGCGATACCTCTTAGTGCACAATATAGACGCAACAGAGCGGAAGCTTGTACAACAGAAGAAATGGGAAGTTTATTGTCCCGAGAGAAGTCCAGGATGCCAGACAAGTGTCTCAGTAGCTCGTTTCTCATCGCCTGCAGTGCTTGAGAACTTTCTTTGTTTCTTTTCTGGCGACTTCTGATAAACGCTGAAAACCAATTTTTGACAGCAACGTCGTTGTGTAGAAGTAGAGATGTAACAAATGGGACTATGTCAGAGTCCTGGTCTCCTACATTTTTCGCATAGTCCAGGGTGAGGGTGATGATGAGAGCAGGCATACGCCATAAGGTCACACAATGAGAGCGGATAATATGGCAACCTGGAGGATACATTTTGCAGAGCATACTTATAGTTTGCATTCTGATTTTGACACCACCATTATCATCCTCGAGAGGATCTGAGTTGGATATCAAACTTTTACAAACTTCTAAAAAACAATCAGGGAAGTTGGCGAGAACGCAGCAAATAATGATCGGTCCATGAACAACGTGCAACAGTATTTCTGAAACAGAAAGTTATACAAATTCATTATTTTTTTTTTCTTTACTCTAAGAATGAGCCCGATGTTTTTTTTCTTTTTTTTTCATTTTGGTTTTTCATTCAAAGGTTCATTTTGATTGACGACGATTTCAAATAACTAGACCCCTGGACAGTTATTCTTGACGCCCTTTTTATTTGCAGTTTCACTCCAAAAAATATGTCCTGAATGTTGAGAAGAAACAAAATGGACGTGTGTGGTCATGGAACCCTAGATGAAACAAGTGTGGTCATGGAACCCTATACCCTAGGTCATTGATAATTGACTGAACGAGGCAGGGATNGGGGGGGGGGGGGGGGGGTCGAAAGCATTGACAGCCAAGCCAGGACTAACAACTCAAAATGATGATCATGGAAGGTAATGTTGTTGTTGTTTTTTAATATTTAATAAAAAAAATATTAAACCTTTTATTCGGTTTAATACCGATTAATAAGGATAAGGTAGTTTTTTCAGTTAGCGTGTACAAGCAAAAACACGCTTTGTCTTTATATTTTATAATAGTAAGTATAGATTTCAATGTTACGTTTGTCTACTAAGTCGAATCATTGGCGTAACTCGTTCAGAGTTGAAGTAAAATATGTTCCTATTTTAGTACACTCTTTACGTCAACTGCAGCGTGTTAGACGGTTAAGCACGGGAGACAACTCAATGAAGTTATAATAAGCAGACGTTAACAAAAAATAAGGCACACAGGCACCAGCAAAACGTCAGAATATAAGGTTTATATTACACCACCTTTTTTTGTATAACGTCTTTTTAACATCTATTGGTCATTTGAGACGGGAGGTTTACCCTCCATTCGCTGGAAACTTGCAAACTAACTACCCACATTGCCCTCACTCAGCTTGGGTTAGGCGGAAAAATAGTCAGCCTCACGGGGGCGCAAACAAAAGTGGACACCAACATGGTACAACCTCGCTGGACTGGTGTATTCAACGTGAAATAGACGCTGGCTGACTGTTCTTTTTGCTTTTAATTTTAGAATTTGACATGAATTTATTATCATTACCGTACCCACGTTAAAAAATATTTTTCTTTTCCCCTCTATGTTGTCACCCTCAAAGTCTTCCACCTTCCAAGGCGCTCTGGACAAATGCCCAGTTGGCCCGTTTATTAAAAAGGAGCCTGTCCTTTACTATTAAATGTACTGAGTACTCTATTTGTGATGGATATTTTTTGTATTGATTAACCTCATTTGTAATAAATTGTAAAATAATGTTACCCACCAGTAACTTGCTGTATAGTAAGCAGAGCAGGTAATTCCGAAATGGCAATGCTAAGTACATCACATATTTCTGGTATGTATACGGCATTGTCAAATAAATCAGATTGTTTCATATAAAACTCTGTGCTGTGTTGTTGTTGCTCATGAATCTGCGATGATATAAACAGAATTTCACCCAACACCAGTCTTAACCGACTTGTAGAATCACTTCTTTCGAATTCTAAAGATGGAGGAAGATTTTGCGATAGTTTGACCAAAATACTGTCACTCTGAATATTTCCTCTTTTCTGTCTGGAATTAGAAAAAGGAAATTATTAAATGTGTTGTTCGCTTATCAAAAAGAAAAGAAACTTAAAAGTTACAAAAATACAAATTTGAAGTAAGTTCAATCTAAACCAGATCTCTGGTGAGAGATCGGACCAATGGTATCATAGTATATTATCATCAACGAACAAAAATAATTTTCTAACTGAGGATGGATTTGAAGGACTGATCAAAGTATCAACTTTGTGAAACTGCCCCTAATTTATTTTGGCTCAACATCTTAAGGTCATTCGAGCCAGGGGGCTTATCTATAATAATAAAAACTCAATGTAACGATAAATGTGTGTAAATGTTGCTTAGCTAAAACGGTAAGAGTTATAGGCTGGAACTTCAGAAAAATTAGGCTGAAACCTCAGAAAAATTAACAGAATTCAAAAATATCGAAACGTTTTCGAGTTACGGCCGATTTTTAAAAAACTCAATGTAACGATAAATGTGTGTGTGTGTGTATCTGTGTATGTATGTATCACTAATTGTTTAGCCAAAATGGTAAGAAATATCGAAAAATTGATGAGAATGGACCCCTTCGAGACCACAGGATGAAACCTCAGAAAAATTATCAGAATTCAACTTAAAGGGAGAAAGTTTTAGTCACTATTTAGTCCTTAATTTACGACATAGTTTGCAAAAAACTACCTAACCGCTTTGTAGTTACGGTCGTTTTTCCGATTTTTGTAAGGGAAATCATAAAATACTATTAGTACGGGAACGGCCATGCCTCTAAGGCGCCAAGTTAGAGGCTTTAGCGAAGCAAACCCACTAGTCCTGCATAGAAACTATCTACCCACATTGACTTCAATCGTGTGTTGACCCCGGAGTAGCCAACATCACGAGAGCCCGAATTTACGTGGTCACCCACAAAGTAAAACCACACTGTAGGTTGCCTAACCTCAGACATCTTTTGGAAACTGGTGTATTCAACTTGCCATATACGTTGGCTTTGGGTAGCCTGTAGCCTTTGAATTATAATTTAAAAACTAACCTTAATATTTGCTCCTGTTTGACGTCATTTTCTAAAGCATGGAAATCTATTGATAGTAAAGCTACTATCGAGTTCACAAGCTCAATGCCCGATAGTAACATCAAGATGTTTTTCCTTCCTTCCGCATATGTCTTGGTGGGTAAAGTATCATTGGCAGAAATAAGGCTCATTCTAACCAGACAAGGTAAAATTGGTCTTATTTCTCTAGAAGACATTTTAGATAATTCGTTAATGTCCACATTCATTAGAGCTTTGAATAGCTCGGCAGATACTGTGTAGTTAACTGGGCAAGCCATCGTATATTCAGTAATCCACTATCTGCTTCAAAATTAAAGAAATTACACTTCAAAGTTAAACTTAATACAACAGAAATGAGTTGCAATTAAAATCCGCCATTTATAATGGTTTCTGCAGAAAACTTTGTTGGTAAAAAAAAAAACAATCTCAAATATAATTAAATTATCTCATAAATAAATACCTAGGTATTGAAATAAATTATTAGTTTGATTTTGTTTGATAAATATAAATAACTCAAAACTCAATAAAATTCATAGATGTAGTAGTTTTTGAAAATTTGGCGCTTCTTATAAGTGTATTTTTAGTCCTCGTTGATGAGCGTATTTCTATTCCTTGAATAATATTCAATTTTTTTTTTTTTTTATTCTGATTAATTTAACCTATACCAATGGGTAGGCAGGTGCATTCAAGCCTACCGAGAGGAGGGTGGGAATGGGGGGAATCCCTCCGGGCCCGGGTTTTTTGGAGGAGCCCGGCATNCGAAATTCCAAGGTGCTAAAAAAAATATTTTTTATAAGCCTTTACCACCTCGATTAGCTAGTTTATACAGTTTAAAACTCGATCATGATTTGTTATAAATAGAAGTAATTTAACATCATTAGTTTATATTTTATACCTATGGATACTATTTATATTTTAATTTTTATGTTATTTGCTTTTGAGGGTTCATGGATTTTTGTATAGGGGCTCGTAAGTTTTCAGTCCCGGACCCGGATTTTCTCTTGGCGGCCCTGGGTGCATTATAGTTAAACTATACCTATTTTAGAGTACAAGTTTAGTTCGCCCCTATGTACCCTGAGTAATGCCAAAGAATCTAACACATCCAACGACAGGCAATTATTACATTTTAGGAATCCAAAACAATTCGAAGTAAAGCAAGATGTGAAACACAAAGTGAAATGATGAAATGAAAGCAAGTGACCCAGGTCAAAATTTATCCAGAGGAGTTGTTAGGTTTGTTGGGCTCGTTCTGAAACATCAAACAGTTTGCTTTCTTTGATGGCGAAAGGAATTGTTAGTTGATCTCTAAGCTTATTTTTCATTATAGGTACCTAGTTCAGTACCTATTTTTAAAATAATTTATTATTTGTTCTTTTTTTGATGTATTATTAAAAAATGTAGACATATTAATGTATGCAATACAGTTTTCTTTAATTTATGTCTTTTTTTATAATAAATATTAAAAAAAAAAATGGGTGCGTGTACTTATGTACGCGCGTGAGAAGTTATACTTCTTTTTAAAAATAAATTTAATAATATTTCAATAAAACATACTATCCCACCCGGGAGAGAACTCAGAACCTACCAGCTATGAAACAGAGGCTTTGCCACTGAGCCACGCTGTTGTATGAATATAGAATGAGAAAATACAATATTTAAATTTAACTCTCATCATTTTTTCATAACTAACTCCATCTGTGTAATAATTAGCTGCTCAATCGTCCTCACGAGTAATAATTAATTTTGTATTACACTGATGCGGTAATAATTTTGTGTTACACTGATGCGGTGATAATTTTGTGTTACACTGATGCGGTGATAATTTTTTATTACAGGAGCGTGCGCATCTTAAAATTTCACTCTCATCATTTTTTCATAACGCGCCTAAAGAAGTATAACTTCAAAAAGCGGTTACCTATCTCTATAATAGCGACAGAAAGTGATATCTAGCGTGGATCGTTGGATTAGGTTAAAATAAATTTGAAATAATGCGGGATAACTAGTAACCTATTGCTTAGCATTATGGAAAATACTGTGTTACTGTTTTGAAGAATTAAAACGGCGACGTAGGATTCTACTCGTTATTGTAGAGTAAAGAAATTGCTGTACCTATTATAACTTTATTAGGTACAGGCCCGACGAGAGGGGGGGGGGGATGGGGGAATCCCCCCAGGCCGCGATTTCCTAAGAGGCCCGGTGAGAAAATGATCATAATGAAAAATTTTCATGTTTTTTACTTAAAAGTTTTGAAAAAATTTCAAACACATAAAATCAGAAGTTTAGCGATAGTGGGTTAATAATGGCTATTGCAGGACACTGATTTTAAAATATAGTGCGACCTTTCAGCTTGTACAGCAATCATAAATATTGGTATATTTCGTAAACATTAACATCTGATAATCGAATTATTTGTTGCCAAGAAGAAGCGTACACGTCTTTTCACATCAACTAAGTGAATTGCTTACTTTTACTTTTATTACTGCCCATACGGATGAAAGAATATTTTTTTATCACAGCATTTATACACACCCTGTAGTAAAATGGACAGGAGAGTGAGTGAAATGTTAGAATAATTATTTTGACATTTCCATTAGTGAATAGTGAATCAAGGAGATGAAACTAAAAACTCAACATAAACACACATCCAAATTATTTCTTTCTTTTAACAAATTTTGTGGACCTCACACGTTGATTTAATCCATCAAAAACATATTTTCGACATTACTTTACATGTTTCACCCGTTCCATCGACTTCATAAGTTTCCCCTCAAAATCCATTGTTTGTTTTATTGCATACAGTATGTTCTGTGATAATGGTGAGAAATAAAGTGGCGTTTACACGGATTATTCATTATTATTTAACAAATTTATATTAGACATCCTATTGGTAACTTTAAAAAGCACAACCGTTATTTATGACGAGGATTCACTTACCTATTGAAAGGTCATTATTATTTAACAAATTTATATTAGACATCCTATTGGTAACTTTAAAAAACACAACCGTTATTTATGACGAGGATTCACTTACTATATTGGAAGGTCATTATTATTTAACAAATTTATATTAGGCATCCTATTGGTAACTTTAAAAAAACCGTTATTTATTACGGGGATTCACTTAATTTTTCACTTCCGACTCGAGTTTCGTCTACTTCGTGGACATTTTCAAGTTTTCTTGAAAATGTCTTTTAATGAATTGTACACCTCACCCAGATAATGGGCCCCAAGTAGCCAAATAGGACGTAAAAACTAACCAACTATTTCTATGAATATAATGAAGGGAACCAAGTTTCAAAATCGAAAAAAGTGTTCAAAGTTATATAGTGAAATAAACAGACTTTAAAGAAAAATAGAGATGTTAAAACTAGACCTAACTTCGTTTGATCAAAAATTTTAAAAAATGCAGCCTATGTCTATACCTATTATGTAAAGATGTTGTTTGAAGATTTTTTTAAAAATATTTAAAAAAAATTGTCTTCAGACTTTTTATAAATTTATTGAATGAAATAAAATTGAAAGTTACACGTATTCATTCATTCCATCTAAATACGAAAATTAATAAACATGTAGGTAGCCAGCGTCTATGGCACGTTGGATACACCAGTTCCCATTTGATTACTGAAGATAAGCAACGTTCAGCGAGGTTGTACCATGTTAACGTGGGTTCGCGCCCTCGTGATGCTGACAAAGCGTCTATGGCACGTTGGATACACCAGTTCCCATTGGATTACTGAAGATAAGCAACGTTCAGCGAGGTTGTACCATGTTAACGTGGGTTCGCGCCCTCGTGATGCTGACAATTTTTCCGTCCTGGGTAGCTGGTTAGCAAGTTTCCAACGAATGGAGGGTAAAACCCCGGTCTCGAATGACTAATAGGCGTTAAAAGGATGTTAAGCCAAATTTAATAAAACAAAAACATGTAGGTATATTATTTGGAGTGGACAACAAGCATGCATACACCCCGTACATCGTACAATATATTTTAAATATTATAATACATTTGAATTGAGAACTCTTGGCATTGGGTGCATACGTAAGAATAGGTGACTTGAGCATGAAATCGAAAAATAATTTGCCAAACACGTCTTTTGTTTTATTTGGTTAATTATTTATTAATTATTTTTGAATTCTGTTTTATTATTATTATTACACAATAAGTGTTATTTTGGGTGTCAGTCTTCAAGGTCACAGAAATAAAAGTTGACTTTGACTCTCTCAACTAAAAAAGAAAAAACATTTTTTTCTTATTATATGTATACAAAAATATATTTCTCATTTAATTCTCTTCTAAAGAAAATGTCGTGACATCAACACATTGGTCCCCGAAAGCAAAATGTGGGAGGCAACTAAAAAAATAGATGACCTATTAAAAGGTCCAATATGAAATCCTTTGAGGATTCAGGATTCTGTTTGCAAACTTTGAGTTCGAAAACTTAAAAATAATATTACCAAAAAAATATATTTTTTTTTTTGGCTTGACGGCTCTTCAACATCTAGTGTCATTCGGGAAGCGGGTTTTACCTTCCATTTGCTTGAACCTTACAAACCAACTACCCACATTGGCTTTACCCAAACTGAGTTGGGAAGGGAATAGCTGGCATCAAGAGGACTCAAATCCTCGTGGTCACCCACCAAATAAAGTACTGGACGTTGCTTAACTTCTGTGATCTTACATGAGCTAATGTATTTAAGCTGCCATTGACGATTGACGCTGGAAAAAAATATATCTACAAATTCTTACTTAAATATTTTTTTAATGCAAAATAATTTCAAGTCAATAAATGATTTCCCTCCCCTTGAGTCTTCAATTTACGGCTATGTCCATTTTTACGGCTAGTCAATCGTTCTCAGGGCTCAAGGAGATTTGTTACCCCCGTTGAAAAAAAAAAAAAAAACTTTCTCATTTTTCGACCCGGATTCCAGGCGTGTGAATTGTACACTCGACCATTGACAGGTTCAAAGTAGGTACCTGGGTAGTTACATATCAAATTGACAGAACAAATTGAGGCATAGAACTCGAACGCCTTGTCCTATTTTGATGAAATATGTAATTGACAGAACGAATTGAGGCATAGTTTTAACTTCATGATTTTTCTTTCCTTTCCATGATAACTCTCGAACGCCATGTCCTATTTTAATGAAATATGTAATTGACAGAACGAATTGAGGCATAATTTTAACCATAATGTTTTTCTTACCTTTCCACGATAACTCTCGAACGCTATTTCCTATTTTAATGAAATATGTAATTGACAGAACGAATTGAGGCATAGTTTTCCAAGATGGCGGTCTCACATTAACTTCATGATTTTTCTTTCCTTTCCTCGATAACTCTCGAACACCATGTCCTATTTTGATGAAATATGTAATTGACAGAACGAATTGAGGCATAGTTTTCCAAGATGGCGGTCTCATATTAACTTCATGATTTTTCTTTCCTTTCCTCGATAACTCTCGAACGCCATGTCCTATTTTGATGAAATATGTAATTGACAGAACGAATTGAGGCATAGTTTTAACTTCATGATTTTTCTTTCCTTCCCACGATAACTCTCGAACGCCTTTTCCTATTTTGATGAAACTTGGTATGATCATTCATAGAATTATCTGATTAGTCTACGTATTTGGGCTTCTGCCCTATTGGGCCACACGAAACCAAATGGCGGCCCATTAATTGAATGGGGTCTACATGTCACAGAACTACTAGTACCTAGAACTAAGTAAGTACTAGTAACTAACTACTAGTAACTTGTTTCCAAAAAATGATCAAATATTTCACAATATAGTTATATTGTGAAATATTGGATCAGTATTTCACAATATAACTATATTGTAAAATATTGGATCAGTTATATTGTGAAATACTGATCCAATATTTCAAAATATAATATAGTTACATTTTGAAATCACAATATAGTTATATTTTGAAATATTGGATCAGTATTTCACAATATAACTATATTGTAAAATATTGGATCAGTATTTCACAATATAACTGATCCAATATTTTACAATATAGTTATATTGTGAAATACTGATCCAATATTTCAAAATATAACTATATTGTGATTTCAAAATATAACTATATTATATTTTGAAATATTGGATCAGTATTTCACAATATAACTATATTGT
>CM022874.1:44710644-44721920 GCA_012654025.1 Pachypsylla venusta
ATTACATAATGTATGTAAGTATTATTGAATACTGTATGTGAGTATTATTACATAATGAATGTAAGTATTATTACATAATGTATGTAAGTATTATTACATAATGTATGTGAGTATTATTACATAGTGTATGTAAGTATTATTACATAATGTATGTGTATTATTACATAATGTATGTGTATTATTGCATAATGTGTATGTGTATTATTACATAATGTATGTGTATTATTGCATAATGTATGTGTATTATTACATAATGTATGTGTATTATTGCATAATGTATGTGTATTATTACATTATGTATGTGTATTATTGCATAATGTATGTGTATTATTACATAATGTATGTGAGTATTATTACATAATGTATGTGTATTATTACATAATGTGTATGTGTATTATTACATAATGTGTATGTGTATTATTGCATAATGTGTGAGAGTATTATTACATTATTTCTACAATGATGTCCTCCATTTTTTTGAATAAAATTAATATATGATACAAAATTGCTTTTTTCGTCAACCAACGAAGTAAACACGTATAATGAAAAATTCCTCGTTAGATCGTTCGATCGAAAAGTAGTGTTAAATCACTGAAGTTAAACAACGTTGGGTGTGTTACGTATTTTTTGGGAGTCAGGTCGGGCACACCAAGTGTTGTTCGCTGTATTCTGCTTCGTAAGAACTACTGAGTAGCTGTAACTGATTGTAGCGAGACGGTGTTCGGGCTCCAATAACTCAGGCCATTATTAATGAATCATTTAACTTTTACATGGAATATAATTATACGTAACATAATATGTACTTACCATTAAAGTGGGCGCCCGAAAATGAGCAACCAAATCTATTTATGGACATCATAAGTTCCACATGATCAACCAAATTTCATCAAAATAAGATAAACAGTCAACCTATTTATTAGAGATAAAACATAGAACTGACTTCCTGCCTCCAAAGCTACATGGTTCAAGCTGTTTTCTGACTAATATCTTGGTTGGTGACATATATGTACATTTTTAAAGGATGTGGGAATATTTTTCATTTTTGCGCCCGACACCGCTTTTCCTGCGGCTCAAAAAGAGCAAATTTCAACCAGATAAGCCACAAAAATATTGTCGGGGGAGGAAGTGTCAATCAGCGATTTTTCCACAGCCTAAACGGTTCGAAAAAGTTTCCATTTGTAATGAGTCCCTTATTTATATTTGTGTCACCTCCACCCCTCAGATTTCCATCCCAAATCATTTGAATTACATTGTCAATGCAATACCCCAATTCATTTGTCTCGCTGTGGTTGATCATAAATGACGTATTCTTATGACTTGCTTCTCCTCTCTCGATTAACATAGTCTGATGGATAGGTCATTTGATATTTTAATTCAAAAATAAATATTATAATAAACAAATATTTTAAAGAGTATGGAAATATATTAAATATATTTATTTTTTCGTTTTCAGTACAAAGTTTTGACTTCACGAATATACAGCAGCGATTGCCGAAGGGCTCATGTGCACGGGCTGTGCCCAAAATAAAATTTTAAGTGCAAGTGCAAGTCGCACTTGCATACAAAGGATTCTGTAATGCATATATACTTTTGTTTTATTCTCGTAATGCTGTGATTGCTACGATTATTTTTAAGTTTGCTTTTTATTTGTCGAGTTTGAGAGCTCGGTAATAACCATTGGGCCATGCACAATTGCACATTAATACTCAATCTGCCAAAATTTCAACGGGCTATATTTATACAGTCACCGACCTGTTAAGTTTTCAGTCTGAAAACTTTTTCATTGAACATTGTAGCACTGTGATAGCTTAACTTTTGAGTTATTTTTGTGCTGCGATTAGGCAATCTGCGAAAGTCTAATCCTTATACGAGGATCATCTCAACAGTGAGGGACATTAATTTGAATGTGTTCGGTTGAAGGGAAAGTTCCTTGAATCTCACGGATTTCGCTTTTAGGTGTAGTGGCAGTACTGTAAAATTTAGTTTGTGTGTTGGTCGATCGATTCGTTAGTCTGGCCGTGCAGATAGCAAAGTTTGTGTTCATAATTGTTTTTTGACGACAAAAATTAATTAGGCTGCCAAAATCCATTGCACGTTGTTTTATTTTGGCGAAAGTGATGTACAGCATATTTCAACGTTTGGAAACAGTTGAGCAAGAAGTTTCTACGAAATATTCCACAACAGTCCTGATGCGGGAAGAGGAGGGTCAACCCCTTCCTTGGTAATCTTGCAGTGATGTTGTACCTTCAATAAGGTACAAACAAGGAACCTGTCATCGTAAAACTTATGTAAAGGGTAGATTTTTTCATTCAAAATGTAGTCACGTACGATCGTCGATCGGCTTGAAGTAGATTCAATCTGGGTAATTCTTTAATTGCAAGAAAACCACTCATTGAGAAGTGGTGAGGACGCATTCTGGACAGTTGGGCACAACACAGGGTGATTGAAATAGCAAGGAATTTATTTGAAATGTATCTGAATTGGTAGTTGGTATGGTTTGGTATATCGAGGGAGCTCTGCAAGGCATGGCACTGCTGAAACAAACACCAATCCTTCATGAGTAAACTGTTTGGGGATTGACAATTTATTGGGGCCTAATGTCGTAGTGTAAGAACTTTTGTTCTATCACTGAATTAATATTATTCAGTGACGTAAATAGAAAATTGTAAGAGTTTCTAAAAGTTTGGGCCCAGTAAATTCAGCAAAGGTCCATTCAAGCAGATCTTCATATCCATTGTTTACGCCACTACGCCTTGCATGCTGGTTTTATAAATTCGATCAATTGCATTGAATGGCCTCTGTGTATATTTCCTTTCCTTGCATCCAAAATATCTGCTGCCCGCTATACAATCTGCTCATTGTAGGACGTAAAACATACCCAGTATATTTATTGAATAATAACTTCTAGAACTATTTGGAACTCATCTGACAGTTCATTAACCAAAATGCGAAATATTTAAGCTAAACAATATGGATTGTTTAGAGTTAATGTGTAATTGCTATTGGCTGGAATCAATCGGCCAATGGAAAGGCGGGAATAATCCTAACGGGGAATAAATTGATTTGACGGAAGAACTTTAGATCGAATGTCTATGAAAATGAATTTTAATTCTGACAATCGACGATCAACAACGTTTTTATAAAATAGTTCTAAGTCCTGAATCCCAATAAAGACCAATTTCGTAAATTCTAATCTTTGGTAATTTTCAACATTAACATATTGTTGTTCTTATTTCTGTTATAGTTTTCTGTTATCCCTTATTTCTGTTATCCCTCAGGTTGGGGTCTATCTTAAAAATTAGTTTATAGTAACTCTGAAACGATTAGACCGGGAACAACCTTTTCCATAGGAAAACCAGCTTCCCAGCTTCTCACAGCAAATAATACTCAACATACTGAAGTGAAGTGAATTTAAAATATCACCAAAGAACCTAGTGTAAGCATCATCGCAAAGCTACCACAAAAGCGGAACGATTATTCCTGTTTTTATTTACCCGATCTACACTTTTAAAGATGCCTACTCGTACACCTAGTGACCTACACAATACACTGCAATTTGATGTACCCTCTAAGCGTTGACTAATCAAAGAATAATCCTTCTGCCAACGCTAACTTTAGTACCCATGCATAGATCAAAATCCAACCGAATCTATTAAGATGTCCTTCTTTATTATAATTAGATTATAACTTTGTAATGCCCAAACCATCAAAATCGCCATTTAATAATGCTGATTTTGTAGCTGAATGGAAAATTGTTAAATCGGAAAATAAAATTCCATAACCAGTGCCGGTTTTAGCACTACTCGCGCCCCGGGCTAGATTTCTACCTAACTGCAATTCAAACCCATACAAAAAAAAGGAAATAGTGAAATAACGTCAACTCTTTCTAATTAAAACGTAAAAAAGAGATAGAAAATGTTTTTCTCTAAGGTCCGGGATTCCCAGTAAAATTAACTGCATGCAGTGCAGTGCTCCGATTTGAACACTGCGTTCCAGTCTAGCGTTGCCAACATAACGATTTTTTCGCTAAATTTAGGAAATTTGCGAGTAAGTAGGCCTCACTCAATGAGCGGGGGAATATAAAGGGGCCCCTGCGGCGCCCTGGGCAGTCGCCCAACCGCGCCCTACCCTAACACCGCTACTGACCATAATCCAATTGAGTACATTCATAGGACAGGAGACCGACATGTTTTATTCCCGATAGACTATTCTATGATTTCTAAGTTTTAAACCGTTCTAATTTGGTAAGTCAGACGTTGCAATGATTGTATTATAAAAAGTTTTTACTCACCCAAAGTGGTGGTGCGTTGTAGGGAGTTGCAAAAGTGCTGTCGAAGGTAACACTGTAGAGAGAACTCTGGTGTTGTAACTGAACCTTGGTATCACATTATGATCTTCTCGTCTCGAACTCTGGTGCGCTTCTGGAGGAGTTGGTAAAAAAGGACGAAATGCTGACTTCGACTGAATATTGTTTGTCGATTTCATTTTTGTTTGAATTTTTGAGACCTTTGAATTTGGATCTGCGCAAAAGTTAAACGATATTAGTTTTAATAAATTGGAAAGTTCTCAATTGGCAGAGGCGTATCCAGGGTAAAATTTTAGGGGGGAGGGGCCTAAGGAAATAAAATGAATTTATTGGTAATAGTGTGCCATTAAAGGATAATGTTTTTAATGCATATAAACAGCAATACTATACATTAAAATCGAAGCGATGTCTGCCCATTTTAGAAAATCTTTCCATCATTTCTTCCGGAGATACCTCAATATCATAATTGATATTTAGAAGAGACAATCCATATAATCTTTTCTGCAGCATTGTATTTCTGAGCCAGGTTTTTGATTCGGCCCAACGAAGAGAAAGACCTTTCAGTGCTAGCATTTGTGGCTCGTAATGTATAATATTTTTTTTGGGGGGGGGGACTTTCCCCCGGTTCCCCATCCGTGGATCCGCCCCTGCCAACCGGAATATGCTGTCAACCGAAGACAAAAAAATCAGAGGAATTCTTCGTGTTCGCTGAATTCTGTTTTAATTGCTGTGATGATTTTTTTTTTATTATTATTTTATTGTGTTCGCTTTTTCTTATTTATATATTTATTATTGTTATATATTGTATATTGGGTTCGGCCCGTAAATAAAGCATATTATATTATATTATATTTAATATTTTCAATAATTTTTTTAAATATATGGAATTTCCACGATTTTTTTCATTTTACCCGAGCCTTTCAAAATTTGATATTTCATGTTTAATAAATCTTTTCGCCACTCAAATAATTAAAAACAAGTCCTTTCGTCCGTTCGCCCTCTTCTAAAGATATTGTTTTCAACGAAGAGGAATTATGCAGTTTGATTCGAACCAACAGCCTCTTGGTTATAAATCCATCGTATCAACTAATGAGATACTGAGTCCGTTTTTGAATAACGTCTATCGGTGAAATTCGTAATCCTTTTTTGAACTCAAAGCGAAAAAGTTATATTGATGAATAATAACTATCGAGAAGTAGAAATAATTGTGGTAGGTATGTAAGAATAATTGATCCGTGGCAAAGCGCGGGGTTAACAATAATAATAAACAATACTTTAACCTTACCTAGGCCTGCGCTGAATATCACTTCCGCATTATTTTTGTGTTTATTAACATATGCATTGCCCAGAGGGACACACTGTTCTATCGCTTTCAACAAATCATCCCCACATCTCTTCAGCACTAACTCTAACACGGATTTCTTCTTCTCTGGAAACAGTCTAACAAGTAGGTCCAAAGATGAGGGTGAATATCCGTGCACGGGGAGTTTGGTAACGTTCAAATTTTTATTGGCACAATATTTGGTTTCATTTTGATGTTTGTCTAACTCGACTTTGACGTCTTCCTCTTCACTGGAAGACACCTCTTGTCCTTTCTCGTCTTCGCTGACATCGGTATTATTTGGGAAGATGTTACAAGAATTAGTTTTGTCGTGCAATGTGGGTTCGTCTTCAGCGGTTTCTGCTGCGAAAATAAACAAAACAATTTCTATTAGTAACTACGTACCTACTCGTATATCTTTACTAACTGTTTCCAAACGTATATATGTCGCAGTAAACTTGTAGAATCAGTAATTTTATAAAATTCCTAGGGATTTAGTAAAATCACGAAAAATAGATGAACGCGAGGATTTTCGACAAGTTTACTGAAATGCTTTAGGGATTTTATAACCTAACCTAAACCTATTTAGGTTATTTTATAAAATTACTATATTTTATAAAATACCTATTTTATAAAATTATGATTCTACAAGTTTACTGCGACATACATATGGGTGACTTTTAAGATCAAAATAAGATCATTTTTCTATAAATGTTTCTCTTCGTTCCAAAACTCTCGAACGCCATGTCAGATTTTGGCGAAACTTGGTAAGAACATTCATTACGTTCTTCTACCACGTACGCAGGGCTGTACCCAAGATTTTTTTTCGGGGGGAGGGGGGGTCTGAATCATTGACAGCCAAGGACTAATACCTGAAAATGATTATCATGGAAGGTGATGTTGTTTTTCTTGTTGCTGCTGTTGTTATTGTTGTTGTTGTTGCTGTTGTTGTTTTTGTTGTTGATATTGTTGTTGCTGCTGTTGTTGTTTTTGTTGTTGATATTGTTGTTGCTGCTGTTGTTGTTGTTATTGTTGCTGCTGTTGTTGTTTTTTGTTCCCGCTGTTTTTTTTTAATATTATAGGTCACGTGTAAAGTAGACTATTTTCATTAAAAAAAAAAGAAACCGATTGAAATTTCGGGGGGGTCTGGACCCCCCATGGGTACGGCCTTGCACGTACGAGTACCTCATAGCCACCCATTATTTAAGTTAAAAGTAGGCCTAATAGACGTAATAAATGATCACGACTCACGGTAAAGAAATAGCCTCCACTTATTTTCTAACATTGTGGATCAAACTCGTAACTTTCGTATGCAAGGAGAGTTTCACGTTCCATTCGGCAACAGATATTTCAGATATTTGATGAGATATTTCAAAAGGGGTATTTCTGAGATATTTCAGAAGGGGTATTTCAGAGATTTTTCAGAAGGAGTATTTCTGAGATTTTTTTTTAACAAAAAGAAAATCGAATAAGTATTTACACCAAATTGCGAAAGTTAATCTTAATTTTCAACATGTTTTTTTCCTTTTTTTTATAGTCTTTGTATTGTCAAACTTGAACTTACCGACTATTAAATCACTATTGTCCTTAGGGTCCGTAATGGACATCCCAAATATTGGACCTGGCGGGAGATATCCGTATTGAGATCCCGTGGCTACCGCAGCTAAACCAATAGCTATTGCATCTTCTGCCGCTTGTTGTCTTTTTAAAGCCACTTGAGCTGCCATTACTCTTTGTCTTTCAGCAATCAAATTACATTTGGGACAAATACAACTTTTGAAACGACATTCTCGTTTGTGTCCTTTTAGCCATGAAATCATTCCATGATTTCTACACCGGGCACATTTTGGTCTTCTGCCATTCGAGTCATTTCCAACCATTCTGAGAACATAATGCAAGTTCAAGATACCAACACACTTTTAGATATGCTCACAAACAAATATATGTAAGCCTACGTCTATGGCACGTTGAATACACCAGTTCTCATTATATCACTGAAGTTAAGCAACGTCCAGCGAGGTTGTAGCATGTGGGTGTCACCGTGGGTTCGCGCCCTCGTGATGCTGGCCATTTTTCCGCCCCAATCCAGGCTGGGTGAGGTCAATGTGGGTAGCTGGTTTGCAAATTTCCAGCGAATGGAGTGTGAAACCCCCCTCTCTTGAATGACCAATAGATGTTAAAGAGACGGTAAACCAAATAAATAAATATATAAAAAAAAAGAACTATGTAATAAGCATTTTTTATCATAATATACAGATAGTAGGCTAACTATCTGTATCATAATATACAGATAGTTAGCCATCAAGTAAACATTTTTAATTGCTGGAGAAAATCTGAGCCATTCTTCCACAACTGATAACCAGATGAAATTTGTAATGAAAGGCTTGTGTTACCAAACATATAACAATTTTACGCTCCTAAGACTCGCCGGAGTGGCAACCAGAAATGATTATCATAGAAATAGTATACCTGCCTACATCATCAACAACAAGAAGTCGAAATTTGGAATATGGAAGATGTAATTAAAAAAAAAAAAACTATTTTCAAACAGTCTTTGAAATTTAGATTTCTTGAGGTTCACCGAATACAGTCTAATACACCCTCGTGGAACATTGGGTAGTTATGCTTTAGTACTAGGCGACATTACCACAGAAATTATTCGCACAATTAGGGGACTTAATCGGTATCTAAACAGCCTTTCTTAATATTTGTTAGTATTGTCAGAGGGAAGCTTNGGGTGAAACCCCCGTCTTGAATGACCAATAGATGTTAAAGAGACGGTAAGCCAAATAAATGAATATATAAAAAAAGAACTAATATGTAATAGGCATTTTTTATTATAATATACAGATAGTTTTTTTGTGAAATTAAGTATTCTGGTACTCAATATTTGGAAGAAATAATACACTGTACACCTAATTCATATAAATCTAGCCATCAAGTAAACAATTTTATTTGCTGGAGAAGATCTGAGCCATTCTTCTACAACTGTTAACAAGATGAAATTTGTAATGAAAGGCTTGTGTTACTAAACATATAAAATTTTACGCTCCTAAGACTCGCCGGAGTGGCAACCAGAAATGATTATCATAGAAATAGTATACCTGCCTACATCATCAACAACAAGAAATCAACAAAAAGAAAATCGAAATTTGGAATATGGAAGATGTAATTTGTAATTAAAAAAAAAACTATTTTCAAACAGTCTTTGAAATTTAGATTTCACCTAATACAGTCTAATACACCCTCGTGGAACATTGGGTAGTTATGCTTTAGTACTATGCAACATTACCACAGAAATTATTCGCACAATTAGGGGACTTAATCGGTATCAAACACAGCCTTTCTTAATATTTGTTAGTATTGTCAGAGGGAAGCTTGGCTCCCTCTGAGCAAAACTTGATCCCCAGTATCAGTAAAGCAAAGGCACCCAGTCTCTGCCGAACTAACATAGGGAAGTACTGTACGACCTCCTTTCGGTCATGATGAGAAACATAAACAAATGACAATGTAGGTCGGCAGCAGTATAAAGTCTTATCACATTTCTTATGGGGGGATCAGATCAGTTTTAGACATAGGAAGTGCACAAGCTCCGAAGTACAAAGACCAGCGCCTGTTTCACTACAGTTATAAGATCTGATCAAGTGTTCCTACAACTGTATCCAGCAGACAAAGGTCCTCTTAAAGATAACGCTCGATCCTATCAGAGATTTCTCACAGTATTGAAGTTGCAGGCCCGGCGAGAGGGGGGGGGGAATCACACCAGGCCCGGGATTTCCTAAGAGGTCCGTTAAGAAAGGTATCATAATGAAATTTTCCAAGTTTTTTTCTGAATAGGTAATAAATAAATTAACTTAAAAGTTTTGAAAAATTTTCAAACACACAAAATCAGTGCACTATTTAGCGATAGTGGGCTAATAAGGGACAATGGCTATTGCAGGACACTGATTTCAAAATATAGTACGACCTTTCAGCTTGTACAGCAATCATAAATATTGGGGTATTTCGTAAACATTAACATCTGATAATCGAATTATTTGTTACCAAGAAGAAGCGTACACGCCTTTTCACATCAACTAATAAATTGCCTACTTTTACTATTATTACTACCTATACGGTGATTTTAGATGAAAGAATAATAGAGGGGCCCGTAAATTCCCCCTCCCCCTCCGACTCTGATTTTCTGTGTACCGCCCTGTGAAGTTGTCATTTTTTAAGTCACAGGAAATATTTCTTAGTAATAGAGTTCCGTACCATTTAACTCTGTCATATTGAAATAAGATATATTTGCCTAATTCGAATTATAACGGTTTTCGACATTCAAAAACATCGTCAAATAAATTAAAATAAAAACATTCCTCTTACCTGATATATTCTCTTATCATGAGATTATCTCATCAACTGAACGTTATCTCCCCGCTTCACACACATGGCGCACATGTTTCTGGATTTCAGGGATGAGCCCCCTGTTGGTTGTTAGATACACATCTTTTCCATTTAATCTCCTCCCAGAAACCACTCCTTGTCGAAAAATGATTGGTCGATGGTTTAGAAATGAAAATAAATATTTTGAGTTTCAATTAAGGCATGATATTGAATATCTTTTTGTGTTGTGTTTATCTTTACTTTATTTTGTAATGTTTAACTTGGATAATACAAGATATAGAGCAATCCAAGGCAGTGAGCTGGATTTGTAAGAAGGAAAATGGCAACATGATCAATTTTGTACACAAAATATTTGGGGAAAAAAAATGTTTATACCGAAGGTGTAATTTCTATTAATCCAATGACTTACTTTTTTCATACTGGATGAAAAATAGGTCATACTTGAGATTGCAAAAAGATACTTGAGGGTGACATCCTCACGATACGAGTCCATCTGGGTCCAGTGAACTCAGAGTTTACAGAAGTAGTTCGAATAATCGAGGTTGTGTATAAAGCTGCTTTCGCACTGCACGCAACATATTGTTGTGCAACACGTTGCAACATAATGTTGCGACAGTATATTTTCATCTGAAACACACTGCAACAAATTTCGTGTCAGTTCTTAAAAGTTTTTCAATAGAGATTTCCATTGTCTTTTTTAATATAATATTTTTATTTTTCTAACGCACTGAATGAAGAAACAGGAGTGGTGTTTATGATGTGGCACTGTTTGGAGTTTCTGGATAAAGACAGTCAAGAATGAAGATTTTGGATTCATCCAATTAATGAAAAAAGAAATGTTTTTTATTTTCATATGTAAACTAAGAGTTCACCCGAGCCAGCTCGTGTAAACTCCGTGTTGTTCACTTTTTGAACATACTCAGCTTCGTTGTTCATTGCACAACTGAGCAAGGGCGTAGCCAGCATCTGGCGTAGGGGGGGGCAGCTGAGATTTTCATGTCGGGAGGGGGGGTCGATAAAGTAAATCGGTACTTATTTAATAATAAACCCCCAGGGGTAACTGATGATTCAGTTATTAGGGAGAGGCGACCCCAGGGCCTGTGATAAATATCGATAAAGGAAAGTGCCAAACCGGCGAAATTCAACTAGCAGGAGGAGTTTTACAATGGAAAAATATACGGAAAGCCGAAAAAAAACAGATGGAACCTATACGTTTGTAACGTTTGTTAATTTTTTTGAATTTTCCCACCAAATTTACCAAAT
>CM022874.1:44743835-44755473 GCA_012654025.1 Pachypsylla venusta
CATCTTCTTAATCTTACACTTTTATTTTTTTAATTTGACTTAACGTCTCTTTAACATCTATTGGTCATTCAAGACGGGGGTTTTACCCTCCATTCGCTGGAAACTTGCAAACCAGCTACCCACATTGGCCTCACCCAGCCTGGGTTGGGCCGGAAAAAAGAGCCAACGATACGTGATATTCCCAAGCGGTCACCCATCCAAGTACTGACCAAGCTCGACGTTGCTTAAGTTCAGTGATCTGACGGGAACTGGTGTATTCAACGGTGTGTGATCGTTGGCTCAATCTTACACTTGATCTTTTATTTTTTCAGCATCAATGTTCAGGCTCTAGGAATCCCTCTAGTCAATATTGGGCTTAGTAATAGCAACTCAAATGCTCATTCAAATTCTGGCAGTCAATCTCACAAGTACGGCCTGTACAATCAGCTCAGTCAATATGGATAAACTTTCATTTCATAATAGTGAGACAGACCTGGTCAGGAGCTAAACCTAGACTCTGAAGGTGTGAATGTAAACTGAAATAAACCTTTGACCTTTGTATAAAAGATCTTATTTTCTTCTGGGCTTTAGGCAAACAATAAAATACATCTTCCTGCCTTGTTTGAAAATTCTACATTTTTTAAACTCCTTATTTTTTTCTAAGGGAGTTTATTTAGGGAGGAGACTTAACAATCAAAGTCCTCGCTCCTCCAACAGTTTACAATATTACTACAAGAACTAGCATCCCCCGATCGCGGCTACGTCCGCTCATATTTTAAATGACTTTTAATGCTATCTCTCTCGCTCCAATGTACTTCTTATGGGAATTGTTTACTTTTCGCGATTTCTACCCCTTAAAATTAAAATTTTGCAAAATCCTTTCTTTGTGCACACTTACATGGTGCAACGAAGGTCCCTGAAAAATTTCAACTCTGTAGCATTAATAGTTTCGGCTCTACGTTGATCAGTCACTCGGGACATTGCCTTTTATATACAGGATGTGGCAATTAGTTTTCCCACTTTTCAAAAAATTGTGGGAGGGAAAATAATAGTGGGAGAAGAGTAGGGTTTGTAATATTCAACACCAAATGACATCTAGTTTTTAGGTGTTGCAATGGTTTGGTCGCGCGAGCATCGTGCCTTCGTTCTCAAAGGGCGTTCTGCACAAGGTATGGTTTGCACTCCACAGATCCAGTTCCTGATCGAAAAACAATTTTGAGTTGGTTTCACAACTTTTGGACCACATCATCAGCTTTAGGCTGTATGGGGCTATGACCTATGTTCCCCGGTTACGTGATCTCCTTACGGCGTGACATTTCGTGGGCCCCTCGCTCGTCGGATTTGAGTCCCTCCGACTTCTTCCTGTGGGGTTACCTCAAGGCTGAGGTCTTCAAACATCGGCCCGGGACCTTTGAAGAGTTAAAGCAGGCAATTCTGGAAGAAATCATCCAAATTGATACTGGTATGCTGACGAGAGTCATGGAAAACTTCCGCGAAATACTCAAAATGTGCATCACTCGCCAAATCCTTTCAGAATACAGAATAAGTTTTCAAATATCTCATTTCGTTTTTATTTACCAGCTCTTTCAAATGAGGGAGAACTAATTGCCGCACCCTGTATAAAGATTAGAAATTTGAAAATTAAAAGAAGAGAGGAAAAGGGAACTTAGATCTTAATAAGACAATTTGGCGATTCTTCGGAATTTCATTAGATTATCTACAGATGATTGGTCATTACACAGGATGTCTTTTAAGGAATAGGCTGGTTTAAAATTCTGCTTAGAGATAAATTAAAACAAAACACCAAAAACACTATTTATAATTATTTATGAAGAAATCAGTTTCGAATCATTTGATTCATCATCGGTCTGGTCGAGTCCAAAGATGGAAGTTGACTGAGAATTGTAAATACAGACGGACATAGACAGTAAATATTTTCATGGTACGTCGCGTCACACTACTCAAACAATCGATGAACAATCCTCAGTCAACTTCCATCTTTCGACTCGACTAGACCGATGATGAATCAAATGATTCGAAATTAGTTTCTTTATAAATAATTATAAATAGTGAGGTTATAAAGAAAATACTATATCTTCACTTGATTATAAAATTATTAAGATTAGAGAGCGTGAAGTGAGTTTGAGTCTTCAAACTCACTTCAAGCTCCGATGATGTGCTCAGGAGGGCACAAGAAACTAGCTCTAGTTAACGTCTTAATAATTTTATAGTCAAGTGAAGATATAGTATTTTCTTTACCCCATTATGGATTTAACTTAACATAGTATCCCTATTTAACCAAATTATAAGTAGTGATTTTGGTAAGTGTTTTGTTTTAATTTATTTTTAACACTTATAATTAACATGTTATTCAAAATTCTTAGAGATACCCAAAAAATTAGACTCATATTACATATTACTACTAGTCCTACGATAGTACTCCACCTCTGACCCAAATTTGTTCGGATAATAGGGGTTCTAGCGCCTCATTACGACTTTCTTTTGACCAGTTATTCATCAAGCGTTGCTCATTCAATGATACAATAATGATTAGAATTAACAATTAGAGGTAATTATAAACGAGAATTTATATTTACAAACAATAAAAATGTTTCTACTCTTAATAGTCATTTGTACAAGAAAATAAACGAATAAATTAATAAATAAATTTATGATCATATCTTCTGAGAATGCTGAGATTAAAAATAAATGAATTACCTTCGTAAGTCGGCCTAGAAATCAAACCTCGTAATCTCAAAGAACTTTCTAACAAGTGAAGAATATCAAACGAATTAGGTAGCTACGAGGTAGGTATACATAAAATATAAATGTATACCCCATGGCCACACGAATGGTTGTCATGATACCTCTAACTTTTGAACGGCTTGAATTATTTCCTGATATTTAAATGGATAAATGGATTGAATCACTGGCTCATGTTTTGGGAAATTATCAGTTTGGGCATTTGTTGAGAAATGACCGTCACAACAGACTTAGGAGCATTATTGCTACTGAATTAAAAGAAAGATTTGAGGTCTACAAGGAAGCGTGTGGTGTTGCTGTGGATGGATCTTCTCGTAGGATTGACATTATTGCCATCGACAGGAAGACAAAAAAAGGACTGATGATTGACCCCACTGTTCGTTTTGAAGCAGGCAGAAATCAGCCTCTTGAGGTTCATCAGGAGAAGGTCAATATCTATACTCCTAAGAAACTAGGAGTATAGATATAGGAGAAATATGGTTTGGTCGATATAGAAATAATTGGACTGATGATAGGTGCTAGAGGCACGATAACTTCTTTTTTCCATAACTTTTGTAGAACATATAATATCAAAGAAAGTGTGGTGAAAGTTAAATCTCAGTTAGCTATAAGAAGCTCCATCCTAAGAAACCATATCTACGGGCTAACCTAAACCATATTTAACATTTTGATCCGTTAAAGAAATCTCAGTTTCATTTTCATGTCGAGCCACCAAAATCATCATCATCAGCTAATCAACATTACATAGTATCCTTTATCAGTTTGGCAGCCTGCTGGTGAGCAGGAAGGCGGCTTAACGCATATCTCTCTGAATTCCTCAATAAAATAAGGAATATTCCTTTTAATATTTTTTCAAAAGAATAATGAGGGCTGAGGTAGATGGGCGCAAAATTAGAAAGTAATGTGGACCAATTTCAAAAAGGTTTCCAAGTACTTGAAATTGGTCCACATTACTTTCTAATTTTTCGCCCATCTACCTCAGCCCTCATTATTCTAATAAAAATATCACTTTTTAATATTGATCAGTTTAGGAGGACCCAACATCGTTTTTTTCCAAAGATTAAACATTATTTTAGAAAACGGTCATTTTCGGATAGAAGGTCCCAAGTAAGGTTGTGATTTAAGATCTACAAATGAGACAAACCTCTATAAGGAACATTTAATATCAAAAGAAGGACATTAAGTCTTACATGGGTTCACAACATTTAAGATCTACAATTGAGATAAACCTCTGTAAGGAACATTTAATATCAAAAGAAGGACATTAAGTCTTACATGGGTTCACAACATTTAAGATCTACAATTGAGACAAACTTCTATAAGGAACATGAAAGATCAAAAGAAGGACTTTAACTCTTACATGGGTTCACAACTTGCTCCTTTTCTATCTCTAGAGGTTTACAGAATGTTCAATTTTGAAGCCGTTCAAAATTTAAGGGATTGTTCTGGGTCATTCTGGAATATTAAGCACTGTATGAGAGGTAGTAGGTCGATATATTTATACAAGTATTAGGTACTATAGGTCTTCTCTTGGAAGGGGAGAGGTATCTTTACATAATTAGGATAAAATAAAAAAAAAGTTAGTCATAAAGTCAATATTGGTACTCAGAAGCATATTAAAAGCTTTAATACTAAAAATAAATGGTTCGGAGCACTGTGCTGAAATTTATCTTCCTTGGCGTGAAATCAAGGAAACCTTCGGCTCTTGTCGCAGCTCTCTGCTGAAATTTATCTTCCTTGGTGTGAAATCAAGGAAACCTTCGGCTCTTGTCGCAGCTCTCTGTTGAAATTTTGATTAAAATTAGTTTTGTCTCTCTTGTGATAATATTATTTAAATTATATTAGATTGTCAATAAGATGATTGAATCATCGCTTATAGTAGCACTGCTGCTATAAGCTTATAGTAGTTGTGCTACTATAAGCGTATAAAAATCCAGTAGCTATGCTGTTTGTTAGTTCTTGGAGGGACAAGTGTAATGATGGGTAGTCCTTCGATGAACCATTGTTGCTTCGAATCGATAGTCGAATCATCGCTCATAGTAGCTGCGATGTTCGGAAGTTCTTCGATGAACATTGTAGCTTTGAATTCATAGTCGAATCATGTCTCATAGTAGCTGTGATATTCGGGAGTTCTTTGATGAACATTGTAGCTTTGAATTCATAGTCAAATCATCGCTCATAGTAGCTGTGATGTTCGGAAGTTCTTCGATGAACATTGTAGCTTCGAATTCATAGTCGAATCATCGCTCATAGCAGCTGCGATGTTCGGAAGATCTTCGATGAACCATTGTAGCTTCGGATTGAATGTCATAATTGAAATTCTCGGCTATGACAGTTGGTGTTCATGGTGGTTATCATGGCGCTGTGTGTACCTTGACGTTCAAGTCGATGAAACAACTTTTTGAATGCTCCGTGAACATCAACATTGGCAAAACAAAAAAGAATGGACACACATAAACCCTGAAAGGAAATAAAAAAATGGACACATATAAACCCTGAAATGAAATAAAGAATGGACACACATAAACCCTGAAAGGAAATAAAAAATGGACACAAATAAACCCTGAAATGAAATAATGCATATTTTTTTGAAATTTTCGATATCGAATTATTAATGCCGAAACAAATTTTGAACTCCTTAGAGCCCGTAACTCGAGTTTCAGCCATTGGTTCGTGTGTATAATAATATATCGAGTACGATAGGATTTGTGAAAACCGCCACGAAGCTCTCAGCAGTAGATTTACCCATTTTTTTTAAAAAAAATGTATCTCTTTAGTTAGGTACATTTATTTGATTTGTGGCTGCCACCCAAATTATCCAGCTTTTTGTATTTAGTAAGATACCTATGTATTCTCTGAGTTAAAAATACGTACCGTCTCTAGCTTCTACCACTGTCTTTTTAGGTAGGATTCTCAAATTCTGTAAATGGTATATTCGTTTAATACGGCAAGTTACACAGAGCGTCTGAAATTTTAAAATTATTGTGCAATTTCAATGTCAAATTTTTAGCACTTACTGTTCTCTTTAGACATACGACAGACTGGCCGCCACATACACACATGCGCCCCAATGGCTAGAACTCGAGATTTTGGGTCTAGGGAAAACTGGGCACCGAAAATTTATACAATACCTCATCAGTAAAACGTGAGGATGAGCTGGATGAGGAAAATAAAACTTATTCAGGATCTCGTTTATTACCTCCGGATTGCATTTGTATTTAAAAATATTATGACACTTCAAATAGATGTTTTAATTCCATCCTGTGCTGATTATTTTGAGTAATGTAATGTTGTTTTATGCTATTGAATAATAATCTCGTATTATAAAAGCAGGAATAATGTGCAATTTCAAATAGCTTCCTTCATACATTTTGTACCTATGTAGGTAATGTGATTGTACATTAATTTTATTTACTTGTTTTTATATTTAATAATAATGTTGCATTTTCCTATAGTTCAGGTGCTTAAAATCTGTCGTCATTGTCACTAAGGGTGGGTTACACACAACTTATGAAGTTAAATTTCCAATTTAACATTAAAATCTAATAGCACTAAAAATCTGACCGGCGTTTCCACTGGGCTGTTTGTGTAGCTTCTAGAGGGCTACCTATTACGCAAGGTTTAGTGTAGCCTCCAAAGTAAGTTCGCTGCAACTAGAAATGACTACTCATTTGTCCTCACGGAGCTGTTTGCATTTCGAAAAGTCAACTTGACTTGGTGTTCGCGAATCTTTCCAACGATTGTTTACCAATTTAAAAAAAATAAAGGTCAAAGATCAGACCTTGAGTGGATTCTCACAAATTTCAAAAAACACTGGAACACGGGTGAAACATATTTCTAAGAGGAAACTTTTTTTGCAGATTTTTTGGTATAACTGAAGAGCTACGGTAAGCAACGGTATGCAAAAGCTCAATTTCAAGTTGGTATAACTCTTTTTTACAGATCTAAAGTATAATTTATTACAACTCTGGAAGGAAAACACTGGAACACGGGTGAATCACAATTCCAGGGGGAAACTTTTGTGGCAGATTTTTTGGTATAACTAAAAAGCTACGGTAAACAACGGTATGCAAAATCTCAATTTCAAGTTGGTATAACCTCTTTTTACAGATCTCAAGTATAATTTATTACAATGGGGGTGCCATGCATACGAACTATCATAGCAAAGAATTTTTTAATCGTTGGTCGATCCCTCGCGTCCTCTTTTGAATATGCCCAAACTTTTGAAATCAGGAATAGAATTTTGTTTTAGTATAGGAATGTCTTTGGAGACTTTCAAATCTTTCCTGCAAAAAAATAAATATCATAATAGCAATAGAAATTTTGTTTTAGTATAGGAATGTCTTTGGAGACTTTTAAATCTTTCCTGCAAAAACTAAATATAAAACTAGCAATAGAAATTTTGTTTTGGTAATTTCGGAATGTCATTGGAGACTTTCAAATCTTTCCTGCAAAATCTAAATATAAAAATAGCAATAGAAATTTTGTTTTAGTATATTAGGAATGTCTTTGGAGACTTTCAAATCTTTCCTGCAAAAAACTAAACATAAAACTAGCAATAGAAATTTTGTTTTAGTATATTAGGAATGTCTTTGGAGACTTTCAATTCTTTCCTGCAAAAAACTATATATAAATCTGGCAATAGAAATTTCTTCTTCGGAATAGAAAACATGTGTTTCAGCGTTTTTCGAAATTCGAAGCGATTCCTAGGCTATTGAGTTCCACTTATTTTTACATTTCTTGGACATCCTGTATTAAGTGTTTCCAAATTATTACTATTACCCAGAGTTTTCAATGATTTTACCTGGGTTGATACCAGGACAGCCGAAAATACATCATAAACCATTTCCCACGGTGACTTTGGCTCTGGCCTAAAAGGTAAGAGTATGTTATGTAGACCAAATAAAGGAACTAAAATCAATGCAGCTCTAGCTGCTTTTCGAATACCAATGGGTGCTGGATTCGTGGAATTAGAGTGAAGTTTTGTCAGTAGAACCCGCAGCATCTATCCATCCCAATTAAATTATAGCCAGCGTCTATGGCACGGTATTCAACGTGCCATAGACGCTGGCTACCAGTTCCCGTTCGATTACTGAAGTTAAACAACGTTCAGTGAGGTTGTACCATGTGGGTGTGTTCACGTGGGTTCGCGGCCTCGTGATGCTGGCTATTTTTCCTTCCCAACCCAGGCTGGGTGAGGTAAATGTGGGTATCTGGTTTCCAGCGAATAGAGGGTAAAACCTCCGCCTCGATGACCAATAGATGTTGAAGAGACGTTAAACCAAAATTTTTTTTTTTTTTTTAAAAAAAAAAAAAAAAACTCTCATAAGCGCTTGGTAATTTTTAAGTGTTCCTCATAGAATTGTAGTTTTTCTTCACTATACTTCAAATGACTATCATTTATGTGTTATGTGTGACTATTGGCAGTGGCGACGCAAGTCATTTTGCCCTTCCCCCGCAAACATTGACCAGGGGCAACTGCATTTTTGCCCAGAGCTCCCCTCTCGCAAACTTTGAATAGTGAGTAATTAGCACCCTTTATTTTGAGTTTACGAGAGGGGAACTCTGGGGAACTGTGTAGAGGACCCCTGGCCAATGTTTGCGTGGAGGGAGGAGGGCAAGATGACTTGCGTCACCATTGTCAATAGTCACACTTAAATTGCCAGCACGCGTGATTGTAGTAAATACATAACGTAGTATATATAGTAGTAGCAGCAGCGGGTTTTCTCACGAAATCAACCGTTTTTCCCATTTATAGATGCATGATTAATTAAAATTGTAGAAACAGATTGATATGAGTTTACTGAAAATATTTTGATGGCCCTGGACCTGTGATGGTATGGGTTACAGGTCGTCCTGATGCGAAGAACGTGCATGAAGAGTAAAAATACAAAAAAATTAGGGAAGGGCATGGCATCTGCGTTATAAACAAATATTTCACTATGACCACATAGATTTTAAAGCTATATATAGTCTGAATGGCTTCAAAGATCTGTACTTTGGGTCCATCAGGGTGCCCGTTGATGTTCTCTAGGGATATTAAAGGTTATACAATATTTATTTTTTTCAGGTCAAACAAGATATTCTCATTCCTGCCTCTTCGAAATAAAGGTCACAATGTCTGAATCAATACTATCAATAGCTTTTGAGCAGTGCTTTGCTCGCTTTGATGAAGAGTATAAGTGGAAGGCAAACACAAAACTTAGATTTTTAATTAAATGAAACACAAAGTCTATAAACATATTAATTTATGCACAATTCTATTTAATGTTCAAAGGTTTGAAAGAACTATGTTATTTAACAAATAAATGAAATGAATCTCTGACGCAGAAACTAAAGTTAGTATTGTGGTATATACTTAAGTAAAAAAAAACTCTGCCAATGTGACACCTTGGTTTATTATTTTTCTGGCAAAAAATAATACATTTTTCGGGGGGTACCCCCCAAAAAAATTTGAGGGGGGTTATCATGATGATTTATTGTTTGTCCCTACTCGGTGTAGCTCAACATTATAGGGATGGGACCTAGACAAAAATCTTCCCCGGAATGCGCTTATCAACTGTGCCAAATTTAATTGCAATCGGATAAGTAGTTTCAGAATCAGATAAGTAGTTTCATATACATACCAGAATTAGCGAGACGCTTTCGCGTCTCGCAAAAATAAAATTTCACTCTCAACATTTTTTCATAACGCGCCTAAAGAAGTATAACTTCAAAAACTTAGCACAATTCTTCGTGCTATAAGAACTTCGTTCTTAAGAAATCAACTGTGGTTGATGTAACACAAACAAATTGCTGATGTCTGCGGAGTGAAATACTTCTTTCGCTTTGCACGTTGGAATACAAGATCTTGACTGACTTTATAAAGAAGTCTCTAACTTCAAGAGGGTTCCCCTTTGGGTTGTCCTCTTAAAAGGTTGTCTTGTGAGTTCCCTTTTGGGGAAGTGGGATTGTCCCTTGATGTTTCTTACCACCAATCAGAATCGCCCCGTATGATAGGGCCTTTGCTCTTGTTGGTGACAAGGGTTTCCCTTGAAAACCCATTTACGAGACTTTAAGGATTATAACTTTTATGGCATGTTGTATATTGAGGCGCCTGACGATTACCTAAATCTACTTGAGTTTTGTGACATCTATGTAGAGACCCGGATTATTAGAAAAAGAGATTCATTTCTCATGTTCACTATAGAAACAAAGAAAATAAATCATATTGTTTTGAGGTACTATAAAATCGCAACAGTCTTTTTTTAATGTTTCTAAAGTATTTGGGGTGCGAATATTGCAATAAAAATACCAAATGTCTTTGCGATCCTTTGAACGTGAGAATTATGAAATACAAATGATTACAAAGTCGTTATGTTTTGGCGACACAAATATTTATGAATTTAAATCTTAACACTTGTAACGATGTTCGTAACAATGATAATTTTAAATAAAAGATCAAGAGTAAGATTAAGAAGATGCTTTCAGGGCAGATTATGAAATTCAGAAAAATCACATCCTTAATTTCGCTAAGCAAAAAAATTGATTGAAAAAAACATAGAACTAGTTGTGAACACTCGAATCAGTGCCGTACCCAAGATTTTCTTTCGGTTGGGGGTCCTAGTTAGTTTTATTTAAATTTACCCCCAGGGGATTCTTCTGAAAGTGCAGAAAATTTGAAAAACACTCCAAAAGTTTCCTTTTTGGAAAAAAGAAAATAAAACATGTTTTAGCTTTTTTCGAAATTTGAATTAGTTCACAAAATATTGAGCTCTTCTTCTTTTTTTTGAAGACCACCCTCTCTACAGATAGGGATAAGGTAATGGGATAAGATAATATAAATGTGGGTATAAGATATAAGTGCAGAGCATATAACACTAAACGTAATGTGTTCATACATTATATTAGATTATCTGCTTTTTAAGAAATACACAAGAAGTTTTCTAACACATCATAATACTACCCAAGGGATTAGGAGTATTACACGAGAAAATTCTAAAATCTCGCAACAAGTATTCGTTTGTTCGAAAATAAAGCTTTACCGATGGGGGGTATCAAATTTAAACAACACTCTACTTTTCATGTGGGCGAAAATATTTTTAGGACAGATAGGCGCTTTTGAAGAACATAATTATCCTTAATGGAATATCATAGAACCCTTCAACAAAATTCAAAGAAGAACATAATTATCCTTAACGGAAAATCATAGAACCCTTCAACAAAATTTAAAGAAGAACATAATTATCCTTAACGGAAAATCATAGAACCCCTCAACAAAATACAAAGAAGAACATAATTATCCTTAACGGAAAATCATAGAAGCCTTCAACAAAATACAATCAAGAACATAATTATACTTAACGGAAAATCATAGAACCCTACAACAAAATTTAAAGAGGAACATAATTATCCTTAACGGAAAATCATAGAACCCTTCAATAAAATATAAAGAAGAACATAATTATCCTTAACGGAAAATCATAGAAATCTTCAAAAAAATTCAAAGAAGAACATAATTATCCTTAACGGAAAATCATAGAACCCTTCAACAAAATTTAAAGAAGAACATAATTATCCTTAACGGAAAATCATAGAACCCTTCAACAAAATACAAAGAAGAACATAATTATCCTTAACGGAAAATCATAGAACCCTTCAATAAAATACAAAGAAGAACATAATTATCCTTAACGGAAAATCATAGAAATCTTCAAAAAAATTCAAAGAAGAACATAATTATCCTTAACGGAAAATCATAGAAACCTTCAAAAAAATTTAAAGAAAGAAGAACATAATTATCCTTAACGGAAAATCATAGAACCCTTCAACAAAATTCAAAGAAGAACATAATTATCCTTAACGGAAAAGCATAGAACCCTTCAACAAAATTTAAAGAAGAACATAATTATCCTTA
>CM022874.1:44764806-44804643 GCA_012654025.1 Pachypsylla venusta
ATCCCCCCAGGCCAAGGATATCCTAAGAGGTCCGGTGAGAAAATTATCATAACGAATTTTTTCAAGTTTTTTTTCCGAATAATAAATAAATTAACTTAAGAGTTTTGAAAAATTTTCAAACACACCAAATCAGAAGTTTAGCGATAGTGGGCTGATTTGGGACAATGGCTATTGCAGGACACTGATTTTACAATATAGTGCGACCTTTGAGCTTGTACAGCAATCATAAATATTGGTATATTTTGTAAACAGTAACATGTCAAAATCGAATTATGTGTTGCCAAGAAGAAGCGTACACACCTTTTCACATCAACTGAGTGAATTGCCTACTTTTACTTTTATTACAGCCTATACGGTGATTTTAGATGAAAGAATGATAGAGGGACCCGTACATTTTTCCCCGGCCCGAATTTTCTGTCTACGGCCCTGCCGATACCAACTTACTATTTGGTGTCTTCAACTGAAGCATGGCGAATGTATGCATAAAAAGATGTAATAAATAAAGGAACGATCCATCCAATGAAATAAAACCATCTCATCACCGACGCATCTTTAACAAAAACTACCACCAGTGCCAAATGTAAATGAAGACCCTCACAGAACATCCACAAATAGTTGGCCACCATAAAGTATTGCAAAAGAACGTGGATGAGTTGACAGTGTTGCTGAAAGCATGAGAAACAAAATCATTTTTACTACGGTCAAACGGGACAACAAGGATTTGTGGGGATATTAGAAAAAAGTTCACCTTCCCCTAGAAAAGGATTATTTTACGGTTCAAGGTACGACAAATCCAAAAATCGAATAAAATAATCCGTTTTGTTCGCCCCCCCCTGGTGTATTTTTTTGAGTGGGGGTATTTTTTTCGTGATTCCAATGGTTCATTATTGAAAATATTAAAGCAATAATTGATTTATCACTCTAGGTCAAAGGTTATATTTTCTCTTTATGCATTTATATTGCGATAACTCCAGAACATTTCACTGATCAGTTTTTTGGCCCTATTTTTTCCCCAAAGATTGTTTTTTCGACAATTAAATCAAATATAATTTAAAACACTATTATATCTGTGAACACTCAACTCTCAATCTGTGGCCATTCGTGTGGCTCAGAATGGCCACAGATTGAGAGTTGAGTGTTCACAGATATAATAGTGTTTTAAATTACATTTGATTAATTGTCGAAAAAAAAATCTTTGACATTTCCTCTTGGATTACTATAGTGTCCAATTACCCTGCATGTTCAGGTAGCGTCGTTTGACGATTTCCAATATTATATTCTTTGAACTCTAAATTAAATTGAAAACAACTTTCCAATTTAGATATTTCAAAATATTACGAGGAATTTTCATTACGAGTATTTTGACTCTGTTTTCTAAGATATTTTTTAGTTTTAAGGTAAACAGGGTACAGTAACGATTTTTCACGATTTCCAATTTTGAAATTGGATCTTGTTGATTTTTTGGAGCAGCTATTTCTAATGCACCTTGTTTATGTAAGTACAACTCCTCGTTGATTTGCTTCAACCAACAAGAGATAATCACGAGGCTGAGTGAACCCCAAAAAGTAAAAAACACGTCTTGTTTTCAGCCTGCATGGCTAGAGGTCACGGGGGAAATGAAAGACTTTGCATGGAACAAACCAATTGAAAGACCAAGGTAAGTGATATTTGAAACTGATAATGATATTGTGAGAATCATTTCTGAGGATTCTAAATTTGAATAATTTTATCCCCCCACTTCTAAACGAACCAATTTATTGACATTTTAAAATTTCCAAGTTGACCTTGAAAAAAAAAAAATAATAATAAAATCTTTATACTAAGGTCAAAGTAAGAATATCAAAAGACTTTCCCCTATATAAAAAAACTATCTCTCTCGCTCCAATGTATTCCTTATGGGGATTGTTTACTCTTCGCGATTTCTAGACGGAGGTGCCTGCCAAATTTCAAGTCTGTAGCATTCATACTTTCGGCTTTACGTTGATCAGTCACTCAGGACATTGCCTTAAATATACGGGGTGTCCCAAAAGTCCGAGACCGCCTCAATATTTTTTGAACGGCTTTATGAGGAGTTTTGAAATGGTATTATACTCCAAATTAAGTCACCTGATGGTGTGACCAATTTTTCAGGGGCAGGTCCCATGTGGCCCCAGGGTTTTTTTTAAATACGAACCCCATCTTGTGATACATTTTCAGAAAGACAATAGAATTAGAAGTGCAAAAAAATTTACACGCCTAGCGTTTTTGGTTCCAAAATGGTGGTCATTTGAAATTTCCAACAGTGTCTAAAACTAGGCGAATTATTTGAAATGGGATATTGAATGATTGCATAGGACACCAAAATCGAGGAACCTGCTTTTTAGACATAATTCGCCTAGTTTTAGACACTTCGCCTACTTTTAGAAATAATTCGCCTAATTTTAGACACTCTTGGAAGTCATATCTTGGAAATTTTAAATGGCCGCCATTCTGAAACAAAACACGATAGGCGTGTGAAATTTTTTTTGCAAAATACTTCTAATTTTATTTTCTGTCTGAAAATATATGAAAAGATGGGGGTTCGTATTTAAAAAACAAAAGTTGGGCCCCCTGGGGGCCACATGGGATCCGCCCCTGAAAAATTTGGTCACACCATCAGGTGGATTAATTTGGGATATAATACCATGCAAAATTTCAAAACTCCACATAAAGCCGTTCAAAAGATATTCAGGTGGTCCCGGACTTTTGGGACACCCTCTATAAAAATTACTGTAATGCTCGGTTTTCAAATAGACCTTTATAATTTAGCGGATTCTTTATATTTTAGCACTCGTGTGTACAACTAAAATAGATACACGTGCTTGCTACGTAAAGTGCGAATGGCCATGATGTAATGTTTTCAAGCATGCATTAGCTTCTCCATACATCTGTAATCTATTGTCTTTGTATTATTTGCTTTCAACTTCATCCCTTGTTGCCTTGAGGCCAAATGAAAACAATCTCAATAATATGATTCATTCAGTAGTAACTAGTTACATTTTGATATTACCATGAACAAGAATTTGAATACAAAAGGAAGTTTACGATCAAATAATTCCATTAACACTAACAAGAAAGTTCATAACTTTGAAAAATATTTTTCCTCAACCCCGTTAAAAGTTTTCTGTAGGTTGAAAATTAATAAAAGCTTACATCAGATGAAGAAGAGGCTGAAAAATTGAATATTCTAATATTGAATTGAATGCGAAGGAAGACACAATAATAACAATAACATTCTTTTCTTTTAGAATAATTGAGGTTAAAGGGCAGTTATTGCTAAGAAGCACTTTTTTTTAGTGGCAGGATCATGGAATCAAGCGAAACGGTCGTTTTGCGAACGCCAAGAAAAAAAACGAGCGTGCTATATTAACACGAGCCAAGATTCCTATGTAAAATCAATATTTTCAAACTAATTTTTGAATAATAAGGAGTAAAAAATNTACCTATATGATATCACCTCCTTTGTGGACAAATAATTTTCGGGAGAGAGATGGTGGACCACTTGAATTCTTAGCTTTTTTTGTAGGGACATTTTCTTGGCGTTTTTTTGCACATGAAGTGTTTTTTGGGGGTAAGAATAAACATTGGACAAGTAATAAACATAAGCGGAAAAGAAAATGTGAGAAATATAGTTTTGGAAGAAAAGCGATTGGAGTAAATAACATCTTTAGTAAGTACGCAATGGTGAACACAAAATGATATTTTACTGGAGAAATCCGCATAGTAATAAAGAAAGACGTAATATGCAAAGATGAAGGATAGTAATTATAAATTTTTTGTCATAATTTTTTAGTTTTTATAAAGAAATAACACAGAATAGATACGAATAATAAAAAAAACTTAAAACTAAAATAAAAATGAGATGAACATATTTTTAATTCGATGCCTACTATTCACACTAAGGGAACTGTAAAAACAGTTCCCCTGTGTTGGTTAAAACTGAGAAGGGCCTTTTAGATATGAGAGTGAGATTTGCGAAGTGCTATGTGTGGAGTGCGTTGCCGAAGTAATGTGAGATTTGGGTGATTAGGAAAAAGGAAGCGAAGTATTTGAAGAGCTTTGAAATGTTGTGGAGGAGAGTGGAGAGATAAAGTGAGAAAGGAAGATATGTAATAATAAAAATGAAGAGATCTCGGTTAGAGCACACACATACTGCGTAGGAATGGTTTGCAGAGAAGGGTAACTGAAGGGATCTTTGGGGGTTAATGGGAATGGGGTAGAAATAAAATATGATATGAAGAGTGATGCGAAAAGGGGTAGAATTTATCAAGAGAAACTCAGAACCGTGAAATTTTGGACGGTACTCGGATGAGAGTTGTCATTAGACAGATTTGCGATTATATGTAATCACATTAAATTTAGGCATTCCCGGTGATATACTGTGGTCGAATGCCTCTGACTGAAAAATTTCCATACATATGTTTTGCATCATAAAAGTATTTCATAATATTCCAGAGAGATAGTTTCTGCACCTGTAGGAATAGTCCCCTCTGGGTGTCACAGAGGTAAAAATGTAATTCTCGTTCCAAACAGTAATATTTTTACAACCCAAAAAATTTGTCCCCCGAAGAGAAATAATAAGGAATAGGAAAGATTTGGTAAAAAAAAAAAAAAAAAAATAGAAGAAGAAGAAAAAAAAAATAACCAGAAGGACTAGAAAATTAAAAAGAGTCCATCACGGCGACCGACGACACTCAACAAGTGTAAGTCTGGGAGGCATTTAATAAAAAAATATATTCTCAATTGTGGAATTTGGACGTTGTTGTAGTAATCCCACATTCCGTCCAACTTAATAATATAGTGAGTAATTTGTAAACTGGCCAGATATTTTTTTCCACGGTTGATTTTTATAGAATGCAATGGGTGTCAACTTAGCTACTGTGACTGACCTCAATGTTCCCATTTTGAATACCGCTCAAATGTTTTATTTACTACAGAAAAAAAAAAAAAATCGGTCAGTCCTAAAAATTGTGTCAGGGTTGCAGAGTCGTAGCGAGCTTTACTGGCGCAAATTCTAAAATTAGCGCCCCCTCACCCCGCCAAAAAGCCTCATATTAATTATTCAGCAGCAAAACGTATCAAAACAATCATGTCTTTATTCTTAATGAATACAAAGTAAAGTATAATCTTATACAAAGCAATTGTCAAAGTTATAATGTGATTCGTTGAGATTTTATGGCTGCAAACTCATCAATGACATCGTTAAAGTGAATTTCTTTCGCGACTTCGTATTCGATAGATAGTCCTAAGAATCTTGTCTAATAATAAAAAATATTAATTTTGGTCAAGCATGTGAAAAACGTTTCAAATCACCCTACTCATAATTAGATATACGAACCGGATTTTCTTCGACAATTTCTGGATTGCCCACAACAATTCTGTACCATATTATCCACATGAAGTTGTTACAAGCAAAGGATATGAACAAATGGACATGGATTGCTATCCTTGTACACCGCAGACTCCTGGAAATAATAATTATTACGCACATGATAGAAAGATGCAAGATATGAGCCTGAAAGCATAGTTGTACCAGGTTTAATAATTTCAACTCTACTTGACAATTCTCATGATTTTTTTTTTGCAGGGCTTTCTTTTTTTTGGACTTCTAGAGTTTTTTTGTTTTTGAGGCTTTATTAATATTTAAGCATTTAGAATTTTTTTTTGAATTTGGTTTAACGTCTCTTTAACATCTATTGGTCATTCGTGACGGGGGTTTCACCCTCCATTCGCTGGAAACTTGCAAACCAGCTACCCACATTGACCTCACCCAGCCGGTTATTGTACATATTGTTACAGACTGGAGTTACGGAAAATCTATCATAACTTGAAAATGAAAAAGAAAATATATAATGTTACTTAATTTTCCCAAGATTTTTTGGGCATTCTTATAGGTTTTTTGCCACCTCCTACCATTTCAGCATAAATAATTCCGATGAAAAATAAAACTCTCTCCGATTTTTTTTATTAAATTTTAGGATATTGTACATATTCATTAATGAAACCCGCGCATTAGGTTCTTAACGAGACTTTTGCTTCCTGTCGGCCCATATTTCCATCATTAGTTAGAAAAAGTTAACTTTTTTTTAAGAAAATACGTCTTCAGTAAAAAGTTTGGACGTTCAGAATAATCAACATTTCATGGACAATCTATCTGATTTGAAAAACTTTCAACTTTTACATTATCTCTGAAGGCGTGGGATGGGTTGTACAGACCATTTTTTTTACTGTTTAGGCTATGCGCGAGTAGGTATCTCGCAAAATCGAAAAAGAGCAATATTTATAGATATAAAACTAGCTGGTTTTGCCTGCTCGATGATGCAACCAGGTAATGACCTGAATTACATTAAGGCATTGCCTCTTTCTCTACAATTTTTTTCACATAATATAGGTATACTAAAAAAATAGATACCCATATAGTCAATACCTCAATACCTTTCTTAAAATATTTCGAAATATATGTTAAGATAAGTCCATCAATTACTGAAGGCGTAATTTCTTCCCATCTATATGTGACTTACTAACATTCCATGAGAAAAAGTAAATCATACTTGAGATTGTAAGAAGTTACTTAGGGGTGACATCCTCACGGGTCGAGTCCATCTGACATGATGGTGTAAAAGAACGCAGAAAGCAACTCTGTAATATCATTATGTGTATAACTCTTGGGTTACTGCCGTAATTATATTGCAGTGATTGTCATGTCAATTATCAGCCTCCAAGAATGGATGTAAGATGACAATTACATAACATAAGCAGTATACTATAACTTATCTAGAGCATACATCTGGCCACTATCGGATACGATGATGCCACTATGAATGAATTCCATCAAAAACATCTTTATATAGAGTGTACAGGTATGTATTTTCCTCGGAAGATCTGTCACAACTTGAAAATGAACCACACATTATAAAGGGTGTTTCAGAAGGTTATGCATAAAAACAAACCACGCATAGTAGAGCTCAAATAAAGGCCACTTTGCTTAATAAACCAATATACGGAAATGGACCCCAAGGTAGCTAGGGCCAACCGGGGTCGGATAAGGCCAACCGTAAACTACCAATAATTTTCCGTCGAAGGGAAAATTCACTACAAGGTGTTTCAAAAGGTTATGGAAAAAAGTAACCACGTATAGTAGAGCTCAAATAAAGGCCACTTTGCTTAGTAAACCCCTATACGGAAATGGACCCCATTCAATGTTGGCACTTAAAAATCGAAAAATAATTATTAAAAATCGAATTATTTTGCGATTGATTTCATTTTTTGCATGACGTCTCCGATTGTTATCATGCTTCATTTGTGAGTATTTGCCACTTTTTCCCCGACCAGGAGCGGAGTTATGGGGGGTCATGAAATCAAAATGCCTAAAATTTTTTGATGCAATTTTTTTGGTGTTTTAAGGTATGGCATTTATGGCATGTCTTCTAAAATTTATTTTACTACAAAAAAGTCCGGAATAGCTTTTGTCTAAAATCAACCGTTGACCTTTTAAAATCACAAAAATTGAGCGTAGGACGATTCTAATTATTCAAAATTATCCCCGGGGCCGGCGGCCCCTACCCCTTTCTGCCTGGGGGGGGGTTATGCCATACCCTCCGGAAGTATACTCTCCCTAAGCGCTGCACTGGCCCCCCGAAAATATAGCCTAAAATCCGCCCCTGTCCCTAGCTACCTTGGGGTCCATTTCCGTATAGGGGTTTATGAAGCAAAGTGGGCTTTATTTGAGCTCTACTATACGTGGTTTCTTTTTTTGCATAACCTTCTGAAACACCCTGTATAATGGTGCTTAATTTTCCCATGATTTTTTTGTCATTTTTATAGATTTTTGTCACCTCTTACCATTTCGGCATAAATAATTTGGATAAAAAATAAAAGCAAATAAATACCCAAACAAATTCTATTCCATGATAGTCTCTCTTTTCTATTATTTATAGATTTGATACATGCGACAGTTGTTTAGCATTCCTACGAGTATACTTTCCTTGTGATTTCATATCAAAAGCAGATAAAATGTTTTCATTCCTTACATATTCTATACAAAAACATGAAACACAAGCATTTGGAATTTATTTCAAACATTTTTCTTCTCTCAAACTTTAGTTGATAGTAAATAAGTTTTTAGTAAAATAACATTGGGAGTTTATCTGGACGGAGAATTCGAGTGACGTTATTTTTTTAAATACAGATAAATTTACAGGGTCTGGCCTGAAATTATAATTTACAATTAAAGGTAGCAGCTACTAGACATAAGAAGTAATTTTGAATACTAGAAACAGTTTAGCTGAACGATATGATACTCATGTATTATACTCGTATTCAAATTATCTTGCCCTATGTTTATTAATTTTTTAGAAATATGTTGAAACAGGCTTTTATTAGTTTTCAAACTGTTTCTAAATATTTTCAATCTCTAAAGCAGGAACCCTATATTTGAGTGTTTTTTAGAGTTCCGGCACTTTATTTTTGACTTCCTGTTAAAAAAAGCACCCTACCAGGAAAATAGGTTGCCAGGCACTCTGAGTTTGAGTTCTTTTTTAATTTTAGGAATCTAATTTTAAAGTGCAAGAACCTTATATTAAAAAGCGTCTAGTGGAAGCCTAAAATAAGACGCAAAATGTACCCCTAAAATGGAGTTCAAGCACATCAAAATAAGATGCTTCAAAAATGTGGCACAGTAAAATAGAGTTAATTCGCTCTGATTTAGTATTTCTCACCCTGTTATTGAATGGCGGCACCCTACGCGGGCAAATGTACCTTTTCATTTTTTTCTCAGTGCATGTTTTCGAAAATATTTTTAAGACAGATACGCGATTTTCGGGAAAATAATTATACTTTAACAGAAAACCATAACAGGAATTCTTCAAAAATCGGCTTTGTAAAGGAAAATAAACGTTAAGCCCATTTATTTTTAATTTGGCTTAACGTCTCTTTAACACCTTTTGGTCATTCGAGACGGAGGTTTTACCTTCCATTCGCTGGAAACTTGCAAAACCAGCTAAACTCATTTACCTCACCCAGCATGGTTGTGTCGGAAAAAAGGCAGCATCAAGA
Source organism: Pachypsylla venusta (assembly GCA_012654025.1). Classification (NCBI taxonomy): domain Eukaryota; kingdom Metazoa; phylum Arthropoda; class Insecta; order Hemiptera; family Aphalaridae; genus Pachypsylla; species Pachypsylla venusta. The sequence continues at coordinate 44,773,879 of CM022874.1, forward strand.
GGGCGCGAAACCACGTGGACACTCACATGATACAACCTCGCTGGACTTTGCTTAACTTCAGTGATCTAACGAGAACTGGTGTATTTAACGTGCCATAGACGCTGGCTTAGCAGTGTTATTGAAAATTTCACAGATTAGTTATGTTTTACTATTGGGCTTACTTATTTACGTTTTAATCTGCCCTTTATTTCCGGTCCAATTCCACAAAAAAAAAAAAAAAAAAATTGCTTTATTTTACTCATACGAGACATTTGTTGTTTTGTGGCGAAACACAGAACATTTGTGATTAATTCCCTTCTGATTTCTGACGACCGTATCAGAAAAGATGATTATAATTTTTTCTCTGGCTTACCTTTTCTGTCGGTAGCGACACCCAAAAGTGTTTGTCCCTAAAATAATTTATTAATATATATTTTAAGTTTACAGATGGTATTTAGGATGTTTGTAGTCATTTTCAAATATTAAATTGAAAAAAATTAAAACATTATGTATCAACTACAATTAATTTGATGAGACACGAGCGCTTTCGTCAGTTACGACATTCTCAATCTTCACCTGAGAATGTCGTAACAGACGAAAGCGCTCGTGTCTCATCAAATTAATTGTAGTTGATGATAATTTTTTTTTTTTCAATTTAATATATATTTTTCTCAAAGCCGGTGTTCGAAATACTGGCAGTTGATTAATCAATAGTTGTTACAAGGTTCGCCCCGTTGCTTTGTGTAAGTAATTTTAAGTTTATACAGATGTAAATTGCGTTCTTCCTAGAAGTTCCTTTATCGTACTCATTTGGCCTCATTTGTCCTTACTCATTTGTCCAACTGGCAGACTGATTAATTTTTTTCAAGATATTTCTTCGCAAATCTTGCAAACATCATACCATATCAATCGAAAGAGTTTCTGTTGTACCTGGTCTGCATTGAACATCCATAATAGTTAATATCGCCCGCACAGAATAATACAAAAGTTCTTTTGTATTATTCTATTCAAAACTTAAGATGTTCTCTTTTGAAATTTTATATTCAAGAAGTTTGTTGTTTTTGTTCAACATTTTCACAAAAAGAAAGCTCAAAATTTTCTCTTTACTCGTAGATTACTTACGAGTACATTAAAATGCAAGAAATTCATAATATTATTATCAGCATCATTATCGCTAAATTGGGTTAAGTGTATGTTTAGAACAAAACGAAAACTTTCTTTGCTGAGGTCCGGTCAATGGGTGATTTTCTTTATTTCAGAGATAATTTAAAGCCACGCCATTACAGGGTGAGGTATAAAAGACGGATGGTTTTCAAAAAATCATAATATACAGGGTGTTTCAAAAGGTTATGCAAAAAAAAGAAACCACCTATAGTAGAGCTCAAATAAAGGCCACTTTCCTTAATAAACCTTTAAAAGCTTAATAAAAAATAATTTCATGACCCCCCCCATAACTCCGCCCCTGATAGGGGAAAAATGCCACATACTCGCCAAAGAAGCACGATAACAATCGAAGACGTCATGCAAAAAATGAAGACAATCGCAAAATAATTCGATTTTTAAATATTATTTTTCGATTTTTAAGTGCCAACTTTGAATGGGGTCCATTTCCGTAGAGGGGTTTACTAAGCAAAGTGGCTTTTATTTGAGCTCTACTATACGTGGTTACTTTTTTTCCATAACCTTTTGAAACACCCTGTAGTGAATTTTCCCTTCGACGGAAAAATATTGGTAGTTTACGTTTGGCCCTATCCGAATCCGACCAGTAATGCACTTTTGGAGGCGTTTTTGGAAGTCATCATCTGTCAGTTGATAGTGGCCACTTCCACACGAATTTACACAAATGAAGGTCAATTTTTCATCAAGTCCTTCAGTGTACGGGGATTATGCTAGTACAGATACCTTAAGGGGACCACACAAGAAATAATCATATTTCGTTAAATCGGACGAACGGGATGTCAGTGAATGGTACTAAAATTTCAAGCACAATAATGGAAATTCTGATACTGATGTGATTTTCAGATATGGTGACTGACATTCACCGAAGTGTGATTATTTCAAATGCTGTGAACCAGAAACTATATCCACTTTGTTGGGGAGGATGAAAAATACACGTTTTTTTTTTAAAACTATCCGTTTTTTTTGTTTCATCCTGTATTGTATATCCCGTTATTTTCAAAACGAATTTGAGTAAGCAAATTCAATAAATAGAATTATTTTCTTTAAAAACATTTTAATATCCTCTTTTAAGCTCCAAATGAAATTATCTGTATTTATTAAGTTCGACGAAATCAAATTCGGAAGCTTTTTGTTATATAACCATTTATTAAATTTATATTTTTGTACTGTCCTTAGAGCTTATGGACTTTTAGAACTTTTGAGCTTAGGGAACAAAAAGAAAAATAATACAGCAAGGCCGTTCCCATTTTTTTTTCGGGGGGGGGGGGTCCGAAGGATTGACAGAAAAACCAGGACTATAACACCTGAAAATTATGATCATGGAAGGTGGTGATGTTGTTATTGATGATGATAATGTCGTTGTTGTTGTTATTGTTGATGATGTTGTTGTTCTTGTCCTCGGACCCCAAATTTTTTTTAGGGGGGGGGGGGCGAAGGATTGACAGCAAAGCCATGACTAACAACTGAACATGATGATCATGGAAGGTGATGTTGTTGTTATTGTTGTTGATGATGATGTTCTTGTTGATGATGATGTTGGTGGTGGTGATGATGAGTTTTACCTTACAATATTACCTACATAAGTCATGCATAAAAAATGAAATTTCGGGCGGGGGGGTCTGGACCCCATGGACCCCCCTGGGTACGGCCTTGTAATACAGTCTTGGTTCAGTAATGGCTGATACACAGAACAAGTGTGGGGAAATCATGTGAGCATTTAAAAATTAAAATCCAAAGGTTTATTCTGACGGGTGAAAACTGAAACATGACTTTAAATTATCCCCATTAGGTGACACATTGCCTCCTGTTTGGAAAAGATTTTAGGATGTTCAAACAAAGTTAAGCTCTCTAAACATAATTAATTTAGCTGTAAACATGCGAATAATATATGCGACGAGTTAGTAGGTGTCAGAAAAAAAAATCTTATAGCAAAATCTAAATACATATACCTACTCGTACTTACTTAGATTTCCTTTTTTTAAGGCAAAAAATATTTTCAGTTTTAATTTTCGTCATTCGACTTTTTCATTTCAGAGATTTACGATTAGGTAATTAATTTAATTAATGTCTACAATTCTCTTTAATAACGAAAATTAAAAAAAATCTTTCCTTCAAAAAACAAAATATATCTTCGGGGGAAGATATTATCATTTAATTATTATACAGTGTTTGAAAAATCCTGCAACGCATTTTTTTATTTTTAATGGATAAGATAGAGACTTGAATTTTATATGTAGTTTTAACACAAATTAATCTATTTTTTGGCGTAATTAAAATTTCTACAGGGTGTCTCAAAAGTGGGTATACAGACACCAACTTTCGATTTTTAAATTGAAACCCCTATTTTTTATTTTATATTCAAATTTTACGTCAAATTCTACATACAATCGACTCCTCACTCGATACTTTGATCAAACGGATCTCTGAAAGTGCTAAAACCAAGAGTGTAATACATCAAATTTGTACAGTTTTTTATGCTGAATCTCATGTATCATTGGGTTTTTTCATTTTTTACACTTTTTATACCTAAGGAGGGTAGAAATTCATTTTTGGTTGATGTTAAAATTTCAAAAATGAAATTTTAGCCCCCTTGGCTATAAAAAGTGTAAAAAATCAGAAACTAATTGTACCACGAGATTCAGCATAAAAAACGACTAATTTGATGTATTACACTCTTTTATCACTTTTATTCCGAAGAAAAATCAATGATTGGGCGGGTTTGATCAAAGTATCGAGTGAGGAGCCAACTGTGTGTGGAATTTGACATAGAATTTGAATATGAAATAAAAAAATAGGGGTTTCAATTTAAAAATCGAAAGTTAGTGTCTATTTACCCACTTTTGAGACACCCTGTAGAAATTTTAATTAGCCAAATAATAGATTATTTTGTGTTAAAACTACATATAACATTTCAAGTCTCTATCTTTAGCTGTTAAAAATAAAAAAATCCGTTGCGGGACTTTTCGAACACCCTATATACTTACTTGAAGATAATGAAGATCACGATAGAGATAAGCAGGGTTGCCAGTGATATGGAATAGCCTGAGATGTAAATTATATTCATCGCTTTTATTATATATACTTACTTGAAGATAATGAAGATCCGAGAGAGATAAGCAGGGTTGCCAGCGATATGGAATAGTCTGAGATGTAAATTATATTCATCGCTTTTATTATATATACTTACTTGAAGATAATGAAGATTACGAGTAAAATAAGCAGGGTTGCCAGCGATATGGAATAGCCTGAGATGTAAATTATATTCATCGCTTTTATTATATATACTTACTTGAAGATAATGAAGATCCGAGAGAGATAAGCAGGGTTGCCAGCGATATGGAATAGCCTGAGATGTAAATTATATTCATCGCTTTTATTATATACTTACTTGAAGATAATGAAGATCACGAGAGAGATAAGCAGGGTTGCCAGCGATATGGAATAGCCTGAGATGTAAATTATATTCATCGCTTTTCTAAACTGTAACATAAAGAACAATATATACTGTTGTAGACTTTTGAATTTAAATGATTCTAATGTAATTTCAAAGAAATCCAATACATAGCGCAGTGATGTTCGGCGTAGGGATTCATCATTTGTACGGAAATTCTGACCTGGGTAAGGCATAAGGATAGAAGTCTAATCCGTACGCGAAATGTACGGAAATATAAGGAATCTGATGACTAGAGACTGGGACATTAACCCAAACCTCCTATATACAAGTCTACTGTGTTTACCATTTGGTCACTGAGGTTGATCAACCTATAATGGTTGACCAAACGCGTTCTACTCATGAATGGATTTTCTTCCGACTTACATTATTACCATAATAGGGAGTTTACTAGTAATCACGAAAAAAATCCTTAACGAAAGAGACCACTAGAAACTTAGAATGGTCTTTTTCATTAACAATTTTTTTTTCGTGGTTGTGCAAGCAAAAAAAACTCTCTAGTAACACTTATAACGCCTTTATAAAAAGCTGGGTATTACAATTTGCAGTGTTTTAAGGCATGTACGGAAATGTCATCAGAAATACGAAAATGTTTACTGTTTTGGTACGGAATTGTTCACTTGAGTTCCGAACATTCCTGACATAGCGACACATCTCCTTTTATTTTGATTTCTATCGAATGTAAAGATTTTTCTCTTTACATTCGAGAGAAATCAAAATAAAAGGAAAAGTGTCGCTATCTATTGGATTTCTTTGAAATTACATTAGATCTATTCACTTCAATATACAGTCTAAGGATGCGTTTTACTAGCCTCCACAGCGTCTCTTTGCATGGATTGCGTCTGTAGCATCTAACGCTTGTAAAAACGTCAGAAGAAGGCCACTGGATCGAACGCCAGAAGCGTTTATATAAAAATGCAACTTAACACTGTTTAAAATTAAATATCGGATTTCTTGGAACAAATCATGAATTTCGAAAACTGAAAAACTGTACAAGGCGATTTCGTAGTTATCTGAAATATTTATTATCTATTGCTTTCAGTGGTTAATAAGTTATTTATAATAATATATGGACCCATTTTCTCCCATGCTGATAAAAAAGATACTTTAAAAATGGTTACAAAGTGTACCTCTTCTTTTACTTCACCTTTTCCCAATTCTATATTATGGGGTCGGCGCTATTAAAATTAAAAATAGTAAAATTAAGGAAAGCAATTTTACCTTGATACAACCTTTTGATCGGTGCCTACTCTCCTTTTGCTGCAACCCTTTCCGGACACAGTAACACTAGCTTGCTTCTCACAGTATCCATAGAAGCTATCTTTGCTGGTGACCTCTCATCATTGGTTTGAAGCAAAGTTTTTTTAGAGGAGGGATGCCCTTCCTTACACCAAACCTTCTGTATGTAAACGGGCTTAGGACCTTCACCTAATGAAGCTGGCTTACTCCCCTCTGTGGCTACAGTTTAGAATTTAAATTTGGAACTTTGAATCAAGTGGACTCCATTCAAAATTTTCATGCTCTTATTTTAAGTGGTCAACTTTTAATTGTATTCTCTTATTAGCACAATAAACCAAGAAATTTTGAAACCCCATGTAGGTGCCTAATATAACATGCATTTAGAAAAGAAACCTGATCTGATGAATAATATAAAATACTATTGCTGTCATTATTACAAATGAGACAAGTGTTAGGTCCATGGCAAGGAAATCAGACAAGAGTGACACGTCAAGAACGGAACACGAGACTACGGGGGAAATCTGACTGACTGACAAGTTATATTTCAAATATTAATGAAAGCTTCGTTTCGAAATTATCAGAGAAAAGGTACAGAAAACAAACTTTTGGCAATCATTTGGTGGGATGTGTGCAACATGTTACCAAACTTTCATTGCGATCAGATGAATGCAATTTAGATAGGAGACACTAAATAATACCAGCAATTCTCTGGAAGTTCAAAATACGGAATTGATAATTTATGTAATGTAAGAAGTAGGACTGAAGGCGTCATTTCTTTCAATATTTTATAATGTAAGAAGTAGGACTAAAGGCGTCATTTCTTTCAATATTTTATGTAATGTAAGAAGTAGGACTGAAGGCGTCTTTTCTTTCAATATTTTATAATGTAAGAAGTAGGACTAAATGCGACATTTCTTTCAATATTTTATGTAATGTAAGAAGTAGGACTGAAGGCGTCATTTCTTTCAATATTTTATGTAATGTAAGAAGTAGGACTGAAGGCGTCATTTCTTTCAATATTTTATGTAATGTAAGAGGTGGGTCTGAAGGCCTAATATCTTCAAATCTTCCAATTAATTTATGACTTACCAACTCTCGATGAGAAAAAGTAAATCATGGAAAATGATTTTTATCTTTTTAGCGGTTTGTTGTAGAAACGTAACATTTTGATATGTTATGGCTGGTGTTAAGGATTTTTGATTTTGAAAGTTTTGGGTACTTTTGTTTTTGAAAATTATTCTACAAATTTGATTAATATATTTTTTCTATAAATGACTACAACACTAACGTGAACACCTGATCATCTTGATCCATTAGTTAATAGTGGCTATTTCCTAACGTACTAAGCAACCAGCCACAGAACAGTAAATTTCTTGCATTAATATTAAAAGATAAAGTTTGGTATAATTACATTAAGATCTTCAATGTCGATGCATGTGGTGTAATTAGACCAGAACTTTTTTGTAAGCGGATGTTGGAACCAAGTGCCGTTCTCAAGACATGTTCTTAATGCAAAACCTGGAACACATATAATATATTATTTTAATAATAGAGTGAATTTTATTATTATATATTAACATACATATAAATCAAAAATTTGTGCAGCCAGCGTCTTTGGCACGTTGAATACACCAGTTCCCGTCAGATCACTGAAGTTAATCAACGCCCAGCGAGGTTGTTCTATATGGGTGTCCACGTGTGTTCACGCTTTCGTGATGCTGGCATTTTTCCGGCCCAACCCAGGCAGGGTGATGTCAATGTGGGTAGCTGGTTCGCAAGTTTCCAGCGAATGGAGGGTAAAACCCCGTCTTGAATGACCAATAGATGTTAAAGAGACGTTAAGCCAAATTAAATTAAAAAAAAAAAAAAAAAAAACTTTAAGTGTACCGATTTATGAGGGGTTGTCTGTTACAATACCATAGCCCGAACGGTAGCAGATAGCGAAAAATTGCTGGGAATGGACCCTCCCAAAAACTGCGACTCCAGGAAAATTATCTAAAATATGTCAAGCCGTTTTCGAGTTTATTCACCAAAATCAGATCGTCACGCTCTGATATCTTAAAATTTGTTGCGACAACATATCAACTCAAAGCGAGAAAGTTTTAGGTGACCATTTAGTCCTTATTTTAGGACATTTTCTGCAAAGTTATGGCCCGCGATTCCAGAGTTACGAGTTCGAAACCGGGAACGGTAATATAAAATTTATAAAATACTAAAATGGCAGAATAGTTGTACCTCTAAGGCGCCTGGCGAAACGTTTAAATCTTGGTTTTTGAAGGTTGCAATATACAGGATGGACACAAACCAATTGCCCCCCCCCGAATTTCCATTGTCCTTGAAAAACAAAGATAGCAATATAAGAATTGTAGCGAAACACGGGCGAAACAGCTAGTTTATAATATAAATAAATAAGAAAATTCCTTGAAACGTAATTGAAGAGTATGGCGCAAAATGGAGATATCTATTGTTAACAACAATTTGCATTTGGTGACGTTCCCTAAACGAGAACGTTTCATTTCGTATTTATTAGCAGAATTCTAATAGAAAACCACTCAACATTCAGTACAGACCTTGATTATAATGCCCGTATGGTACTGAATAGTCCCTTGACACCGCCCGGTTTTTGGGTGCTACTATTATGTGGTAAATTGGTAAATATCTCAAATTAATGAGGATAAAATTCAATAGGGCGTGGGATCAAACCCAGCCAGGGATTGAACCCACACTCTATACTGTTTACCAGTCAAGCGTCTTACCACTGCACTACCAACCCATTTCAATGAATTATCTACTTAACCTCTTTTATTTTGGTTTATTATTTTCAATAATGAACCTTTGGAATCTTCACGAAAAAAAAATACCCCCCTCCCTCAAAATTTGATATTATGCGTTTCAAGGTACGTAGAATCCAAAAATCGAATAAAAAAAATCCGTTTGTCCGCCGTCCCCCTTGATGGACACTTTTGCCACTTAGCGTTGACCGATTTGGATGAAATTTGGTATATGGGTCCCATCTGGGCTCTAATTGTGCCCCGAAACTGGGTGCAATCGAATACACCCTTAGCAATTTTTGCCACTTTTTAGCGGTTTTCAGTATTGCTGTCTAAAAGGAGAATGGTAAGAGCCAGAGACATCAAATTTTGTATGTATGTCAAATTTAGGGTCTAATTACGTCCCGGAATTGGAATCCTCACGAGAGCCCCTCTCAATTTCTTTCGGGGGGGGGTACCCCCCAATTTTTTTTTTTGCCGGAAAAATAATAAACCCAGGTGTCACATTGGCAGATTTTTTTTAATTGTAGGTAATCCCTTTTCGCCCCAAACTCTTTAATAAAAAAATAAAAAATATCCAAATTTTCTGCACGATTACAATTTACAATACTTTAACTTCTATAGGAAGTGAAAGTAAAAATAACCCCAAAACTTTGAACCTATTTCAGAGGGGAAGAGTTCTCGAGTGAAACATGTGTTGAGGTTTTTATGATTCTTTTATATACATACAAATAACCAGGACACGTTTCTTGTCAATCTTTTTTGTCTTTTTGCTCTCCTCTTGTTGGCATTTTTCACGTTGAGTAAATAATGGGAAAAGTTTAGTTTCAATTAATTGTAAATGAGTCAGCTAATTGTTTGCTATTTGCTAACCACCACAAGAAACAAAACTTCAAAAATCAACGAAACTCAACCACAAACGTTCATTTTGTTTTTCAGACTTCCTTTCAAACTGTACATTGTATAGTGATACTTAACAATATAACTTTCAGTATTATTATTATTATTTCTGTTCATCACATAACTATGTTATGGTAAATTTCTGAGGAATACCTGGCGCACACAGTTTGCGTAAGGCAGGGGTTCTCAACCTTCTCAATATAAAGTACCACTCAAGTCTCATACCGGACGCGGTGCCGGGCGTTGCCGCGCAGGCCCCGTTTACGTCGCTATTTCCATGTGTCCATGGGTCCCATATTTTATTCCACGGTGAGTATTTAATTTCCTCACTACCCTCTCGAGCGAGCATCCCCCATCGCAGGGGGCCGCGCCCGATGGGAGATCTTAGGTCAACTCCACACGGGCTTATTATTATTTAATTTAGGCGCTTTAACTGATAGCAAAGCTATGTCATTTGCGTCAATCGCTGAAAAGTTACGTTTGAATTTTTTTTGAAAAAAAAAAAAAAAAAAAAAAAAATCTGCTCTTCATCCTCTAAAGATAAATTGGCTGGGAGTCAACGTCTGAGGCTGCTATGAAGATGAGAATATGGCTCACAATGAGGCGCTCACCACAATGACAAACAGGTGGAAAGGATTTGTCAAAAATATGGCTGTGAGTCAGCCTGGTGTGGCCAATCCTCAACCTGGTCAGGACAACCTCCGCAGTATTGTTATCCCTGTGGCTATGGACGTCCAAGAGCTTATTTTAGGTTTGACAATTTTAATTTTTTTTTAATTCTTAATTTTGAGCTCATTAATCTCAGCTTAATTTTTTGATCATGGACATTATGGTGAGTTACAATCATTTATATTTCAAATCTGTCTCAAACAAACTGTGGAACAAATGGTTTGTGGACAATTTTATAGATCTATCCTAGTAAGGTAACAACAAAACATTATTATTAATCTATCCCCCTTATAGGCAATCTCAGGTCACAGGACCCCATCACGAAAAGGGTAAGAGGCATCCAGCAGTATAAAGCTGCTTTCCCACTGCATGCAAAATTTTGTTGCGATGCTCCGCTGTTCCTACAGAATCAAATGAGATCAAATCCCACTGACTGCAACATTGCCTCGCAACGTTTCCTTATCTATAAAAGAAGAAGAAAGTATTGTAATGGGCTGAAATTTCGATGTCGAGCTTTCAAAGCCAAAACACGTTTTGAATTCCCCACAGCTAAAATTTATATTAAACTTCAACCTAAGATGTATTTTTCAATTTATTATATGAAATTGCTATGAATTGGCACCAAATTTCAAGTTCTAGATTTTTCCATTCTGGTTTTAGGAGGAAGCGGCCTTCAACCTCTAATTAGCGGGCTACAATATATTTTACTTCAACCTAAGTTATATTTTTAAATTTCTTGTATGAAATTGATATGAATAGGCACCAAGTTTAAAGTTCTAGCTATTACCGTTCTTATTTTAAGCAGGATATGCTAAAACCGCTAAAAAACGGCATAAAACCGCCATCGGTATATTAGATTTCCACCAAAGTCTTTAGCACATGCCGTTCTTGAGATATCTTGTTCACAGACAGACGCACATATGGACCAATGGCTGAAACTCGAGATTTGGGCTCTGGGGACCACAAAACGTGCTTTGGCATTGAAAACTCGACATCGAAAATTTTAGCGGATTACAATACTTTCCTTTCTATAGAATAAGGAAAGTAAAAAGGTGTAAATTCCATTTTTTCGTATAAAGAAAAATAATATCGCTGTTCCACAAGATTGAACATCAAAAATATAAAACATGATTTCAAGACACTTTCTAGGTAATATTTGGTAAGGAAAGTGTTTATTACCTACTTTCTTGCTATAAGGTTTGTGTAGAGCTTTTTGGCCTTATGTCGTTATAAATCATAAGTACTCAGCGGAATTAAGAGAGAGAGGTAATGAGAAATGGGTATTAACAAAATTGTAGCTATGAAATTTAGGTAGGTATGTTTTAGATTGTCATTCTTTCAAAAAAGTAAACGAAAAATGAGAAAAATTACGTAGCTGGAAAATTATGAAAGCTACAAAATTTTTCACCTATTCTAAAATAACAAACTCTTTTCTTCTGGAAGGACGTGATGGGAATATTAAAAGATTTTTTTTTTTACAAAATTGGACCTTTATTCAGCAAAACGGTAAAAAAAAATGTGGATTAAATGAGAAGTCAATTTCTATAAATAAATCTAGAGAGAGCTTTTAGTCCATATACCTATACCACATTGAGTGTTCTCCTCCTGTGGGTGTTCTATGTTTTTGTAACTGATTTGATTCGCCTTATACAGATATACAGGGTGAGTCATTTTAATATTCTGATCAAAATTTCATTAAATATTCTGACCAAATTTGTTATAGAAGGTAACTTTGATTAGGCAATTGTTCAGGGTCGACCTTCGGGGTAATTTCAGGATATATTTTTTCTAAGTAAATGTGTACTTTGGTTTATTATTTTCAATAATGAACCTTAGGAATCGTCACACACACACAAAAAAAAAAAAAAAAAATATTGAAATTTTTCCAGCGTTTGTTTGGTTAAAAATTAGTTTATTTTTATCAAAATAAAACATCCTGAAAAAACTGTGTTGAGAATTATTTTAGTTTTCAAAATGCGCCTCACACAAACGCTAATAGCGGTATTTGCTTCAACTAACAAAAACCTGTTGGTTGTAGATTGCTAACTTCACTACTATAATAGAAAAAAGTTTTCTCTTTGTTAAGAAACATTTGTTGTTGTGAAACAAAGAAGTTTTTCTCGTGGGTCTCGAATTTGATTTTCTGTAGAGAATATATATTATCCCTCTATTTTTTTTTTTCTGTATTAAAAGTACCTCGTGAATTGAAGCGTTAAAGTTTTCCGTCATAGGATTAATTCATATAATAGGTACTTATAATTTATCAAGAACCATCAACCATTTCGTGTTACATCGGAACGTCATACACTATGAAGATTAATCCGACAAGTGCATTTAAAGTGTTTCAAATCATAAATAGAAGTGGGTACCTATCAGCTCTATATACTCATCAAAATTCCTTGTCTTTTCCTTCTTTTTTCTATCTCCCTGGCGAGTAAATCGACCCCATTTGGCTTTCGACGAGAGGACTAACACCTGGAAATGAATATCATGGAAGGTGATGTTGTTTTTGTTGTTGTTGTTAACGTTCTCAACGACTCTCACTGTGTCTCCAGGCCAAGAAAGGCGGCCTCTCCAACAGGATCTGTCTATAATGTTGACGGCTCTAGATTTGTTGGGTTTGATGGATAATTGCTGGCTGCTCATGATTTACATCATGAGCAGCCAGCATACATAGACGACAACGATCAGATTACATCATGAGCAGCCAGCATACACAGACGACAACGATCAGATGCTTCAGGGTGTAGCAAGGATTTATATACCAACTCTTTGAGGAAGATAAGGATCCACTTATCTGGCATTGGACCGCAGATATATTTCAACATTTTTTGGACTTCGGGCAGCGGATAAATCCCAACATCTTTTGGTCTTCAGACCGAATTTCTAACAGACTGTAATCAATCTTTCACTTTAATCTGTAATTTTAAAAACTTATTTCAACCTAAATTTTAAAAGTTAACAAGATCATAAATTCTTAAAATGACCGTTGAACCTTAAAAGATTCACTATAAGCTGGATATAAGCAATATAAGCTGGATTCCCATTACAGTTAATCCGATTGCCTGAGATGAATCAAACAGGTAAAGCTCTGGTGCTAATGTGAATAAGAATTTGTAGACGAAGATGAGCTCATTAATTTATTCCCAGAAGAAAAACCGACATCAAAAATTTTCGCTTTTCTTTGCGTGGATAATAAAGTGCAAAAAGAAAACTATGATGCTAGTAGCAAGGTAATTAATGTGGGAACATCTGGAAAACCTATTAAAGATATACTTTATAATTATGATGAAATTTTACTAAGTTTATAATTGATACAAAGTAAAGTCGACTAAATAATAATAGTGGATCCACAGAGAGGGGAATAAAAAGATTTTGGTTTATGATTTTCAATAAGACCATACCATACAATACATGCATCAGTATTCTTGTTAGTGAGGCATGGCCGTATGATTCTAAGATAACCATACATGAATCTGTATTCTTGTCAGAGAGGCATGGCTGCATGAACGTAACCTAACAATACTAAACTTAGATCAGTATTATTGTGAGCGAGGAATGGCCGTATGATTGTAAGATAATCATACTATTCAATACATGCATCAGTATTCCTGTTAGTGAGACATGGCCGTATGATTGTAAGATAACCATACTATACAATACATGCATCAGTATTCTTGTTAGTGAGGCATGGCCGTATGATTGTAAGATAACCATACTATACAATACATGCATCAGTATTCTTGTTAGTGAGACATGGCCGTATGATTGTAAGATAACCATACTATACAATACATGCATCAGTATTCTTGTTAGTGAGACATGGCCGTATGATTGTAAGATAACCATACTATACAATACATGCATCAGTATTCTTGTTAGTGAGACATGGCCGTATGATTGTAAGATAACCATACTATACAATACATGCATCAGTATTCTTGTTAGTGAGACATGGCCGTATGATTGTAAGATAACCATACTATACAATACATGCATCAGTATTCTTGTTAGTGAGACATGGCCGTATGATTGTAAGATAACCATACTATACAATACATGCATCAGTATTCTTGTTAGTGAGACATGGCCGTATGATTGTAAGATAACCATACTATACAATACATGCATCAGTATTCTTGTTAGTGAGACATGGCCGTATGATTGTAAGATAACCATACTATACAATACATGCATCAGTATTCTTGTTAGTGAGACATGGCCGTATGATTGTAAGATAACCATACTATACAATACATGCATCAGTATTCTTGTTAGTGAGACATGGCCGTATGATTGTAAGATAACCATACTATACAATACATGCATCAGTATTCTTGTTAGTGAGGCATGGCCATATGATTGTAAGATAAACATACTATACAATACATACATCAGTATTCTTGTTAGTGAGGCATGGCCATATGATTGTAAGATAACCATACTATACAATACATGCATCTGCTTTGGAATATATGCTTCCATCATATTGTAAACAATAAACAACTAACCATTTTTGAGCTTAGAATTCCTGGTGCGCCAATGAAAAAAAAAATCAGCTGCCGGTCCAACATTTGGCTGTGACAGCAATTGGGATAATTATTACGGCGAATTTACCTTGCAACAAGTAATGAAGAAATAGTTAAAATTGAAAACTTACGTCTGCTATCAAATCCAACAATAAAATTTGGACAAAGTGTTCGAGCAGTTTCACCTGCTGGTGTAGCATTCCAGCAGGACCATCCGTCAAACGTAGTGGGACAGTACAATGACGAATCTGCAAAAGAGAAGATTTTTTTTTTTATTGGTAAAAGCAAAGCTATTGATTTTAAATTAAAATTCATTTTCACAAAAATTAAAATTCATTTGCACAAAAATTAAAATTCATTTGCACAAAAAAGAACACAATATTTTATCCAAAAATTGCGAGAAAGCTAATTCCTTTGGACACTCCATCATCAGTAAGTGATTTTGGAAACCACCTCCATAAATGTTTTGGACTTAACACAGTTTTGTGCGTTGATTTCACTCACTGAAAATTTCGGCCCAATCAGCCAATTCTATAATGAATCTAATAAATGACCACAGCCTCAGTAGCTCAGTTGATAAGAATGACGGATTCGTAACCAGGAGGCTGTTGGTTCGAATCCAAGCGTAGACAAAAAAATAAAAATAAAAAAAAATAGCATTGTGACAAAGCATTAGCTTTAACACAAATACGATCTTTAATAAATGACCATACCAAAAATTTCATCAATATCGGATAATCCGTTATCGTGGTACCATAAGACAAGCAGACAAGGAAAAGAAAAGTTTTAAAGTTAAAAACTTTGTACGGTCAATTAATTTTCCCCCTCCCCTCAATTCCAGGTATTGGTTACTATATTTTTGGTTTATTTTTAGCAGTTGATGATTTTTTAAAACTAAACCACTATTCCTTTTTCTTTTTATGAGCACCCATAAAATATAAAGCAATAACTTTACCATGCACATGATACCCTCCCCCCAATCTCCGCTCCTGATAAGCTTTCCTGATCTAATTTGCGTTCAGAAATGGTTGGCAAATTTCATGAATAAAAATTGTAAATTTAGGGGGATGCAAGGCCGTACCTGGGGGGGTCCAGGCCCCAAATTTCAATCGTTTTTTTTTTTAATGAAAATACTCTACTTTGCACGTGACTTATAATATTAAAAAACAGCAACATCAACAAAAATAACAACAACAAAAACAACAATATCAACAAAAATAACAACAACAACAGCAGCAACAAAAACAAGAACAACATCAACCACAACATCAACAACAACAAAAACAACAACAACAACAACGACATCAACAACAACAACAACGACATCAACAACAACAACGACATCAACAACAACAACGACATCAACAACAACAACGACATAAACAACAACAGCGACATCAACAAAAACAACAACAACATCACCTTCCATGATCATCATTTTCAGGTGTTAGTTCTGGCTTGGCTGTCAATGCTTCGCCCCCCCCCCCGGAAAAAAAACCTTGGATACGGCCCTGGGAGGATGTACTTCCTTGAGAAAGCATTCTCATATTTTTTCAGAGATTATTACCCGTTTATGGGCAAAGGGACATTCCCTTTGCCCATAGACGATTTTTTCATCTTTACCTATTATGCTTATACAGAGAGTAATTGAGAAGAATATATTCAATGAATACAATCTTTTCTATTACTCCCTGTAAGAAAGTAAGTGTTATACTTGCCTCCTGATGGAATAGTCATCAGCAGAATTATTTTTGTAAACTTATTATAAAAATAGAAGCTTAAAAAGAAAATTGAAATACATTTCGGCAGAAATGTGATACATTTTATGTATTATGGGTGAGAGTGGAGCCGAGATTTTCAAAAACTTTTAGTTTATTTTGTGAGAAAAAACGTGTTTTGTATTCCAATACCTTGTGTCAAATGCTGAGGATGATAGAGCGTTATTGTGGAACACAATATGGATTACATCAGCATAGAGTAGGATTGAAAAAACAAGCCTTCTCACAATATGGATTACATCAGCATGGAGTAGGATTGAAAAAACAAGCCTTCTCACAATATGGATTACATCAGCATGTAGTAGGATTGAAAAAACAAGCCTTCTCACAATATGGATTACATCAGCATGTAGTAGGATTGAAAAAACAAGCCTTCTCACAATACGGATTACATCAGCATGTAGTAGGATTGAAAAAACAAGCCTTCTCACAATATGGATTACATCAGCATGTAGTAGGATTGAAAAAACAAGCCTTTTCACAATATGGATTACATCAGCATGTAGTAGGATTGAAAAAACAAGCCTTCCTGATTTTGGTTTATTATTTTCAATAATGAACCTTTGGAATCGTCAAGGAAAAAAAAATATCCCCCCTCAAAATTTGATATTGTGCGTTTCAAGGTACGTAGAATTCAAAAATCGAATAAAAAAAATCCGTTTGTCCGTCGGCGCCGTACGCCGTGATGGGCACTTTTGCCACTTAGCGTTAAGCGATTTGGATGAAATTTGGTATATAGGTCCTATCTGGGCACTAATTGTACTCTGAAAATTTTGTACTCTGGGTGCGATCGAATACACTCTTGGCGATTTTTGCCGCTTTTTAGCGGTTTTCAGTATTGCTGTCTAAAAGGAGAATGATAAGAGGTAGAGATTTGAAATTTTGTATGTGTGTCATATTTGGGGTCTCAGCTAGTTCCGAAACTTTTAGGTTCAATCAAATATACCGCTGGCGGTTTTACCGCTTTAAAGCGGTTTTCATTAATCCTGTCTAAAAAGAGAATGGTAAGAGCCAGAAACTTCAAATTTGGTAGGTATTTGGTAGGGTCTAATTACGCTCCAGAATTGAGGGGGGTCTCGGAAACTTCACGAGACCCCCCTCAATTTTTTTGGCGGGTACCCCCCATTTTTTTGCCAGAAAAATAATAAACCCATGTATCACATTGCAGAGTTTTTTCTTATTTTTTCTGAAAATTACACATTCACTTTGTGCTTATGTAAATATCAGAATCAATAGATTATATAAATTAAATAGCTGTTTTCCCGTGCTTCGCTACGGTTACAAAATTCAACAACTCAATTTTAGATTTTTGGTGGAACCGACCCCCAGAGTAAACACGGCTCCTATTTAGAAAATTCAATATTTTACTCAAAGATATTACTTTTTGTACTGCGGAACACCTTCGTATAAAATTTCAGCCTTCTCGCTTATCCCGATGTGATACTTCCTAACTATGGGTTATTGGTGGGACCGAACTCCAGAGTGAGCACCGCTCTTAGTTAGAAAATTCAATATTTTATTCAAGGGTATGACTTTTTGTACTTCGGAAAACCTTTGTATCAAATTTCAGCTTTCTCGCTCATCCCGAAGTGGTACTTCTCAATTCCGATTTTTTGGTGGTGAAAACCGTCCATAAATCCTGAAGAAACCGGAAATTTTCAAATTTTATTTTTTTTATGGGTTCCTTATATACTATTTGGGGGGGTCTATTCTCGGTCATTTTTCGTTATCTCTTTTAGTTTGCCCAGAAAAAAAATTGCAAAAAGACCCGCTAAATAGCGTCATTCTTGGCGGTAACTTGCTCCCACTTGATTTTTTTTTCCTTTCTTATTACGCACCTACATACTAAAAGGGATCTGTGTGCCAAGTTTCAAGTCTCTAGGTTTAGCCATCGTGGAGCTACGTTGATTATCAGTCAGTCAGTACGTCAGTATACCAACTGGGCTTTGCTTTTTATAAATATAGATAGATAGATAATCTCTCTACAGCAGATTGAGAAAAGGGTATTCGTGTTCCCGATTTTAATTTAGCATCAACAGTGTTTCCCATGAAACCCTGATTTTATCAGTGTGTATTTTATCATTAGTGATTTTAATTTTTTTGTCGTAAAATTTTGTTGGTTTATTTGATTTTAGAGTCATGGAGCAAGTTGCCTACAAGAACCAAATTAATCTCGAAAATACCCGAGGAATCGGGAGTGACGATGGATATTCCAATTTTCAATGACAGCTGCATAGATCCGGTTGAATTTCAGCAGTGGCATTGGTTATGTTAACTTTTGGACATCGACAGATTTCGACTCATCGGCATAGACCTGCGACTTCAGGAAATCTCCAATCACGCGATCTTGGTGGCCAAACTAACAACCCCCTTGTGAGAAATAATCTCTTATCGTTCTTGCCAAATATCCATTGTTGTATCATTATGATAAAGGTAATTTTGAATGTGGAATAATATAAGGAACAACAGATTTTACTGACATTGTTTAAGAGAAATATATGAAAGAAAATAAATTTCGATTTTGAAAGTTTTCCAATATGTAATTTGATGAATTCCATATTCAAATATCAAAATATCAAACTGACTCAAATATCAAATTGATGTAAGTTTAACTGCCAACGATCATACCACGTTGAATACACCAGTTCCCGTCAGATCACTAAAGTTAAGCAACGTCGGGCGTGGTCAGTACTTGGATGGGTGACCGCTTGGGAACTCCACGTATCGTTGGCTAATTTTTTCGGCCCACCCCATTGAGCTGGGTGAGGTAAATGTGGGTAGCTGGTTTGCAAGTTTCCAGCGAATGGAGGGTAAAACCCCCGTCTTGAATGACCAATAGATGTTAAAGAGACGTTAAACCAAATTAATTAAATAATAATAATAATAATAATAAAGATGGTTTAAAAAATCTGGCCAGCATAGATCTCATCAACAGACACCACCGAAACAACATGACCGTCACAGGATACAAACATCAACCGACTCTGATTGAAAATCCCTATTGCAAAATTCATAATTTGCATTAAATTTAACATATTGCACAATTGATCTGTCATTCTCTATCTCATAGTCTATATGAAGATGTCAATAAGAGACGAAAGCGCCTGTGACTATATTACTAGGTGTGTCCGTGGACAAAAACGGGCGGAGCCATCCGTTTTACCTCGAATTTTCGGACACCACATAAACTTTAGCATATTGCTCCATTATTCCGTTAAGACAAGATTTTTTGAGAATACCGCACCTTTCTTGATTGCATCATGCCGTTGAGTAGTAGGTCCTATTTAAAACGCAAAATAATCGGCCGAAAAATCGGAAACGGTTCAAGATATTGTTCCGAAAATAGATGTATTATATATTCGATATCCTTCACCGTTTTGACTAAACAATTAGTATTTCCTAAATTTTATTTTGCCCGATCCCGGATTCGAACTTGTAACTCTGGAATGGTTTGTCAAAATTTAGTAAATTATGTCCTAAATTAAGTCTTGAGAAGACACCTAAAACTTTTTCGTTATGAGTTGATATGCTGTCGCGAAAAAATTTAAGGTATCGGATCATGACTCTCTGAATTTGGTAAAAAATCGGAAAATCGGCCAAAAAATTGGAAACGGTTAAAGATATCATTCGGAAAATAGATATATGCACCCTTGGGTATATACAGAATATGAAGAAAAAAAATTGGTAAAAATCGGTTGAGTAGTTTCGGAGGAGTAGGGTAACAAAAGTTTGCAGTTTGTAGGGAGTATAAGGCTACGCTTCGCTCCGCCCAATTATTTGTAGTGAATAATTTTTTTTGAAAGTATAAATAATGAATTGAATATCTAAAGGTGTGACAACTGATCTACCCTATTATTTTAGAAGAAGAAAAAAAATACAAACCATTAATATCAACCCCTAGTCTGTCAGAAACACTATTTCTACTGAGTAGTTAAAATGTTTACTAAAAAGGCGAGGGAAAAAAAGGAGTAAGTTGAGACGTTTATTTTCTTGAAGAAATTATAGGTTGCAATAAACTTCTGGATTCTTGTAGATTGTAGATAACAATAATCTATACAAGATACAAGACTTGTACATATTTCATTATGGTGTTTGAAACTTACCTTTAACGGATTGCTACAAAGCAGGGATCAAATCAAGCAGACAATAAATTGTACCTTATACATAATGGGAATGAGCAACACACTTTTTTTCTTGTGACATTTGACACCCCCAAAAGTTTGGCCAGGAAATGTCACTGATCTCAGGCATTAGAGTACCTAGAATATTCTTGTTCTTCTTTTACTTCACCTTCTCTTTGGAGTCGGTGTTGCCTACCTTATCACAACCTTCTGTTCTGTGCCCACCATCTTCGGCTTCATCTTTTCCTGGCATGGTAATCCTTGCTTTCTTCTCATATAACAATGCGTAGTAACTGCAATTTGCTGATGACTTTTCATCTTCGGATTGAGGAAGAATTTTTTCAAGTCTTCCTAACAGCAAACCTTATGCATTTACACGGGCTTAGAACAACGCAATCGTCGACACTGTTCCAAACTTCGTGTATGAGAAAAATCAGTTGATTGATCACGTGGGTCCTGAGTTACCAACAGACACCCAACAATAACAACAACACCAAACAGTCAGTTTCCTTGAAAATGTCTACGAAGTAGACTCTTACTTTTTCACTTCAACTCGAGTCGGAAGTGAAAAAGAAAGTGAATCCTTGTTAAATAATACGGGCTTAGAACCTAATGAATCCGGTTTGCTCCTCTCAGTATTTTTAGGATATAATAATATAATTATCCTAAAAACAAGACATCCTGGCGGTCTGAACATTTGATTAAAGGGCGCAAAAAGATCAAAGTCGCCAAACAAGCTGCAAATTCCGTCAGTATATAGGAATCCATATTTTAACAAATTTAATTTTACACTAATTTGATCTAGAATCCACCACCATTACTTTCCGTGATGGAATCGACCACCATCGCGGAAAGTGATGATGGTGGAAGGATTGAGTAGCTTAATATGCTACCCTGAGTACGTCGGATCAGATGTCGATAATCGCGATCCCTTCTATCTCAAATTCATGATCATGAGGATGAAATTCAATGTGTTACGGCCTACTGCTTACCAGTCAGAGTGTATAATTTCACATGAAGAAGAACATTGATCGGACGATTTTTCAAAAAATAGTATGAAATATGTTTTCTCAAAAAGCAATAAAATACAAAGTCACCATAGACTTTTACGAAACAAATAATATGCACATAGCAAGTTTTAGAAAAAAGGTTAAGCCATCAACCAGACAGCTTATTGAGGTGGAAGTTTCCTAACTGTAAGTAAGAAAGTCAACTTTATTTTATTTGTTCGGCGAAACAATGAAAAAATTACGATACTGGTTCAGAAAGCCACGAGGAGGTAAATAAATACATATTTATTATTTTCGTTCAAATACAGCATAGCAAGAGGCAAGTTGTAACGAAGTAAACTGAAGTAAGAAAACGATAAAAATACAATTGTGTTCTCAAGTTTATATTTTTTTTGTAAGTAATGGAATTTAAAAGGTAATCATTTTACATTTCTTTTTTGCTCTCCTTGACATTGTGTATTAGTTCAGTAACAACAAAGACCATGTATTTTGATGAGACCTTGATCAGCAGGGTTGTCGACTGACAGAGAGTAAGGCGGAATATGCTGGCGAAGTAGTTCTGTGAACTATCCACTATCAGGCCTCAGGTGGTCCAATGGGTTTGAAGATGTTTTTACCGAAACTTTATTTCTGAACGTAGAAATGGCTTGCTTCAATATGCTCGTTGGATTATATAACTCGATTTATTTATGGATGAATGTGATT
Source organism: Pachypsylla venusta (assembly GCA_012654025.1). NCBI lineage: Eukaryota > Metazoa > Arthropoda > Insecta > Hemiptera > Aphalaridae > Pachypsylla > Pachypsylla venusta. The sequence goes on from CM022874.1 coordinate 44,796,210, forward strand.
TTTACTCACTAACTGGTTAGGTTACGTATACGGCCATTCCTCGCTCACAAAAATACTGATCTATGTTTAGTATTGTTAGGTTACGTTCATGCAGCCATGCCTCGCTGACAAGAATACTGATTAATGTATAGCATGGTTATGTTACAATCATACGGCCATGCCTCACTAACAAGAATACAGATATACATGGATTACTTTGATCAGTATTCCCCGATAACCATAACTAATATTAGTAAAATTTTCATTCATCCGCAATTAAATCAATTTTCAATGATCCAAGGACTTTTTAAATTTAGTTTAGAAATGGTATTTAGGATGTTTGTAGTCATTATGAAATATAATTTTCAATAAAATATTGTGTATCAACTAGAAATAAGTCCACTTGAGAATGTCATAACAGACGAAAGCGCTCGTGACTCGCCTTATTATATGTAATTGATACACAATATTTTATTGAAAATTATAGACTTTTTAAATCAAACCCCAGATTTCTCGCTTCAAAAATCTATAGATACTTATAAAACGCAAAGCAAATCGGTATACTGATTCACTGATAATCAACGTAGCTCCACTCTGCCTAAATCCAGAGACTTGAAATTTGGCACACAAATTCCTTTTAGTATGTTGGTGCGGAACAAGAAAGGAAAAAAAAATTCAAGTGGAAGCAAGTTACCGCCAAAAATGTCGCTTTTTAGCGGTTTATTTTGCATTTTTTTTCTGGTCAAACTAAAGAAGATAACGAAAAATGACCGAGAATGGACCCCCCTCAAAATAATATATAAGGACCCCACTAAAAATATAAAATTTGGAATTTTCCGGTTTCTTCCCGATTTATAGCCCGTTTTCACCGACGAAAAATCGTGATTAAGGAGTACCACATTGGGATGAGCGAGAGAGCTGAAATTGAATACTAAGGTGTTCCGCAGTACAAAAAGTAATATCCTTGAGTAGAATATTGAATTTTAAACAATTTCGCAATCTCGAAATTGTTGCTGAATTACGTAACCGTAGCGAAATACCGGAAAACAGTTAGTAAATATATAAAGATTCGATAAAAACTATTTAGCTCATTCCATGAAAATAATGAATGAACACACCACCTATGTAGTTTGAAAAAAATCGGACAAGATTGATATTGTTATTTGTAGGAGTGTAGGGGCCGCTTTCGAAAACAATATTCTACATATTTATATATATATATTTTTTTATTACATTTAGCAAAGTGCCTACTCCTTTCTATAAAATAAGATAACAGTTTCCTAGAACCTCATTTGGTCTGACGTCACAGATATTTCCGGAAATATGAAATAAAAATGAGATCACGAAACAGAAAATCACACGCGATTAAACGATAATATCAAATACATTGAACTAATGTAAATAATTCTTGTGAAAGGAAATATTTCTTCTCCCAGAGCCCGGGGAGAAAGGGTTCTCTTCCAGATGAAGTGCAAACTTGGAATGCACTTCGCAATAGTATCCTCAATTTGGTGTCTTATTTACTTTCACAATGCAATTAGTCACATGAAAATATCATAAAATCCAATAGGAAAGATAACAGTTTTTGGTTTATTATTTTCAATAATGAACCTTTGGAATCGTCACAGAAAAAAGAAAAATTACCCCCCCCCCTCAAAATTTGATATTATACGTTTCAAGGTACGTAGAATCCAAAAAAAAAAAAAATCCGTATGTCCACCGGCGCCGTACGCCGTGATGGGCACTTTTGCCACTTAGCGTTGACCGATTTGGATGAAATTTGGTATATAGTTCCCATCTGTGCTCTAATTGTGCCCCGAAACATTTGGGTGCAATCGAATACAGTCTTGGCGATTTTTGCCGCTTTTTAGCGGTTTTCAGTATCGCTGTCTAAAAGGAGAATGGTAAGAGATGGAGATTTGAAATTTTGTATGTATGTCATATTTGTGGTCTCAGCAAGCTCCGAAACTTTTACGTTCAATCAAATATACCGCTGGCGATTTTTACCTCTTTAAAGCGGTTTTCATTAATCCCGTTTAAAAAGAGAATGGTAAGAGCTAGAAACTTCAAATTTGGTAGATATCTAATTACGCCCCAGATTTGGAATCGTCACGAGAACCCCCCCCCCCCCAATTTTTTTTGCCAGAAAAATAATAAACCCATGTGTCACATTGGCAGAGTATTTCGCTTCAAAGAAGAAAGTGTTTTCCTGTTGTACAAAATGTTGCTCAAAGTTGGAGGGTCTCGGCAAAGTAAAGATATAACTACAAAAGTTCAATTTTAACTTGGAATAACTCCAACCTGTATTTAGTACAGATCTCAAATGAATCCCAAAATATTTCTTTCTTTTTACTTTTTAAAAATGTATTACAAGATATAATTCTATTTCTTGAAAGTGCCCAAAATTTGAAAATTACTAGAAAACGTTTGTTCTTTTTAATAAAGGAGTGAGTATGCAACAAACCGGTTCAAAGATATTGGAGTTCTCCTATATTTTGAGGCACACTGTCTGTATGTACTTACCATTGAATACAGTATGGTCATAACTCTTTTTGCGAACTTTACATGTTTCATATAATTTCAATAAGAATAAAATTTCAGAAGTTTTGTCTAATTTCACATCCTGAATGGATAAATTGGCCTTTGAATTCACAAGCTCCATGGTTCTTTTGGAAGTTTAAAGTAATCTGAAAACAAAAGACGAGCAACACTTAGGTAACAAATCCAATAGATTCGGAAAGAGCTAGAGATCTTTCCGATCTTTGTCAGGGACGGATTTAAATCCCTTGCCAAGATCAAGTGTGAATATTTATACAGCAATCTTCCACTGAATAAATTATGGCATAAATATTTTTCTCATTTTGATTTTATAAATTTTACGGTAAAAGGAGATAATTGGTAATTGTATACAATTACCGGTAAATGTAGGAAATTATTCTCAAGAATGGTGCAAGAGTTTAATCGAGGCATGGCCGATCAAAACGGTTCCTAACCTCTCTGGGGGGGGGGGGGGCTTTTATTTTAACGCTTATATTGATAAAAATCTCGGCATATTTAAAAAGATTCCGATTAAACATTTGAGAATAATTTCCTACATTTACCGGTAATTGTATACAATTACCAATTATCTACTTTTACCGTAGCAAAAATACAATCAGACATAATGATTTTATGAATTCAAATAAAACTTTCCAGATATAATATAACGTCTTAACAACGTGCCGCACTCCGCTCGTCAGTTGTCTATCTTGTTTACATCAGCTGACCCAAGAACAATGTTTATTTCACATTTTACAAACTGTCCAGGGGCAGTAAAAATGCCGCTATGAACGCTCTATTCCCAGCCGCTAACTACATACCACACCCGCGCATGCGCCAGCTAGGCACGTCGGCCATTTCGCAATAACCTTAAAGCTCAACTCACGTTAACTTGAATTTTGTTTATAATTTCCATTTGCAAATTGCATGATGTTGTTAAAAATTGTTATAGTTTTAGTCACTTGTGTGTGAAACAACATTGCAGTTTTAGAGTATAGATTTTCACATTTTAACTCCTAAGGATTCAAAATTTTCCCCGCGGGCGGCCACCCGATCCCCCCTGTGTCTGGGGGGTATTCCATACACTCCGGGGGTATCCCCTCCCAAAGTGCTGCACCGCCCCCCTTAATTGGTACAAAAAACAACTTTTTTTTCCAACCTAAAAGACCTTGTAAAAAAGGAAAATAAATCCGGTATTGTCTATAAAATTAACTGTAATGATTGTCCCGCTAACTACATCGGTGAAAATTTCTAGAAGCTCTCCATATTAATAAAAATTCTTCCACAGTGAACTACAAGAGTGACGTAAATAACACCCTCAAGGTTTACCAAAACCTACTTGATACCTGAATTTTTCCAACCTCCTCACTATCTTAAAAAACGCATGTACCAACATCAATATGATTTAAAAAAAAGATAAAAATAACACGGCTTTAACGAATCATGCATTTGAACAAAAACATAACTTTAATTTTGAAGAAATAAAAATCATAGGTAACGAACATAATTATAAAAAACGTAAATTTCTAGAAGCTCTCCATATTAATAAAAATTCTTCCACAGTGAACTACAAGAGTGACGTAAATAACACCCTCAAGGTTTACCAAAACCTACTTGATACCTGAATTTTTCCAACCTCCTCACTTCGTGTCAAAGTGTGATAGAGTTCACATCGATCTATCATAACTCTGGTCTGATGATGACAGTCTGAGTACTGTTGAAAGCTCACCAAGATAAGTTAAGTTATTAGTTTTAATTTGAATGTTTTAATTTTTGGCTTTTAATTTTAATTTTCCAATTTTAATTTTAGTTTTAATTTTAATTTTCTTATTTTAATTTCTAATTTAATTAATTAAACTCTGAATCGATATTGTCAATCATTTATATAATAATACTATATCTTCACTTGACTGTAAATACCCTAAGATATACTTTTACAGTCAAGTGAAGATATAGTATTATATTATCTACCTCATTATGGCTTTACTTGAGATAGTATCCCAATTTAACAAAATTACTTATTGATTTACTTTATATTTTATGAAGGAGGGGGCAATAGGACTTGTTACTTGGCAGTGGGTGGTATAGTTTCTTTATAGATCTCTCCCATAAACGTTTCACATTTTTTAAGTGTTCATCACAGAGCTACAAGAATTTTAATCTGGTATATTCCTAATATTTCTGCCAATTTTTGTCGTATTTTTCTTGTCTAGTCCATTTTCCTTCCGAGGCTAAAAACGAAATTGAAATATTCGAATATCTTGTGGTCTATAATCTATGAGCACCACAAATTCTGACCTCGCTGGGAATCAATTTTCGAGCCACATGAGTGCAATTCCACTGTGCTGTTAACGGGAGACTTGTATTTCGTAATATTAAGCATTATCTGAGTGTACAAGGCAAATGTAGCAGCATGGCTTTCAGTAAATTCCATTTGGTATGAGGGAGGTATTTGTTGAAGGTTTGAGAACATTCTAAAAGAAATTAAATTCTTTAGAAAGAAAACTTTTCATTTTTTAGGACGCTTTGTGTTCAAGAGCTGTATATCTTGTTAAATAAAAATGATAAAGTTTACCTATACAAACTTATGCAAATAAGATATCATTTGAAATATAACTTTGGTTCCCAAGATCATCATACTTTTTAAGAAAAGAAAAGTTTTTTTAAATGTAGGATATTTTTAAAGTCCTGCTCTCAAAATTGTAAAGAATGGAAGAAATATGTGAAGGGAAATCTTGAGCTTGGGATCTCATTATAAATATTGCGCTGCTCAGGTGTGTGGGCCAGGGGCGGATATGGTATTCTTATTCAATGAATCATTAGTCAGTCATAAGGCCAATTTAGGGGGAGGCTCTCATGTTGTTTATGTTCAGGGGAAATTAAAGTGCACGTATGTTATGTTTCTAGGTGATAGCATCTAGGAAAAAGTTCATTTTTGTAAATTTTTTTTTTTTTTTTAATTTGGATTAACGTCTCTTTAACATCTAGTGGTCATTCAAGACGGGGGTTTTACCCCCCATTCGCTGGAAACTTGCAAACCAGCTACCCACATTGACTTTACCCAGCCTGGGTTAGGCCGGAAAAAAGGGCCAACGATACGTGGTGTTCCCAAGCGGTCACCCATCCAAGTACTGACCACGCCCGACGTTGCTTAACTTCAGTGATCCGATATCTCTACTTCCGGTACTATCTAAGCTATTTGAAAAAATATTATTGAAACGTTTATTTCCCTTAATAGAAGAACGCAACTTAATTCCCAACCATCAATTTGGGTTTCGATCAAAACACAACTGTATAGAACAGGTTCATAGAATAACTAATATAATTGAAAAAGCCCTTGAAGAACGTAAAATATGTTCTGCTATTTTCTTGGGTCTTATTTTCAAGCTATATAAATACTTCCCCATGAACATTGGGAAAGTTTTGGAATCGTATTTATCGAACAGATACTTTAGAATTAAACAAGATGATAGCTNATAGAACAGGTTCATAGAATAACTAATATAATTGAAAAAGCCCTTGAAGAACGTAAAATATGTTCTGCTATTTTCTTGGACGTCACTCGTTCGACGTTCGATAAGGTCTTATAAGGTCTTGGCACGAAGGTCTTATTTTCAAGTTATATAAATACTTCCCCATGAACATTGGGAAAGTTTAGAATCGTATTTATCGAACAGATACTTTAGAATTAAACAAGATGATAGTTTTTCAGAGTTTAAGGAAATAAAAGCTGGTGTTCCTCAGGGAAGTGTACTTGGCCCAGTACTGTACCTTCTCTACACCAGTGATCTTCCAGAAGTTGAAACAAACACTACTGCTACCTTTGCCGACGACACAGCAATATTAGCGGTCAGTGATGACCAAAATGAGGCAATTAATAAACTGAACAAATCTATCTCCAAAATTCAAAGATGGACTCAGCAATGGAGAATTAAATTAAATGAGACCAAATCGGTTCATGTGAACTTTACCAATAGAAGGGTTCAGCACCTACCGGTTTATCTCAATAATAAGGTCATACCATTTGCCAATGAAGCAAAGTACTTGGGTATGACGCTGGACGCTAAATTAAAGTGGAAAGAACATGTTTAAAATAAACGAGTTCAGCTTGGTTTGAAATATCAGAAACTTTACTGGTTAATGGGTAGATACTCTTCACTACCTGTCGAAAACAAGCTTCTGCTTTATAATCAGGTCCTAAAGCCTATATCGACCTACGGTATCCTGCTCTGGGGCTGTACCAGTGACTCTAATAGGAAAATAATACAAAGTAAAAAAAAAAAAAAAAAAAAAAAAAAAGTGATCTGACGGGAACTGGTGTATTCAACGTGGTATGATCGTTGGCTTAAAACAATTTCTATTTAATAGTATTTATATAAGGGTGATTTTTGCATTTAGGGGAACCGTTTTTGAGTAATTTACACAAAAGCAGTTTTATTATACGGTTAAAAGTGCCTCTAAAATTCCCTCCCCAGCTTTGGAGTTCGCAAACTTAGTGTTATACTCACAGCACAATACCAGACAATTAATACCAATAAACCGTTTACCGCATTTAATGCAAGTTCAAATGCTACGCATAGTGTTGGCTATACACAGGACCCCTGAATTTGGTGATTAGCCGAGATCAAATAGAACATATTTAACGAAAATTTGTTATTGAGCCAGGCGGAGCATAGCCGAGTTACAGTTTGGAATGTCATTTTTGGACAACTTTTAACGTCGCTTGGTGGGTTCTGTGTGACGGAACAAAAAGTGAATGGACACAAAATTCTAGTTTTTTATGTCATACAAATTTAAAATAACAAAAGCAATATTGGGTAAAGCCTGAAAAGTGACCAATTTTCTTTTGTCCGTTTTCATATGTGATTTGACAGATGGTATGTTCTTCTTTTTCTGAGACTTTTTGTGTAAAAACATTTTAAAAATTGAACACAATTTTTCCCCATTTTAAAAGTTACAATTTTTTTTCTTCTTGTGATATTAAAAAAAATCTGAACCTACATTACATTACTCAGGTAGGTACTGTCATAACGAGAGAAAAAGACTAAAAAATCAAACGAAAAAAAACCACCTTTAATCGAAGATTTTTGTAGGCTGCCAATTTTATTGTGATCGGACCATTTTCATGTTGCATTAACATGGGGAAAAAAGTTGTATTTCAATTTTCAAAATCTTTTTTTACGAAAAGCCAATCTGTAATATTTTTGTACAACATTCTTTGAATTGACTCCCCTTCTCATTCTCGGAAAAATAAATCTGAAAATCTATTAAAAATGAAATTAATTTTAGTTGTTTATATTTTGATATGGGGTTAAATTTGTTCATTTTTTAACGGATTAATGGATTTCATAAGCTTAAAATAATCCTTGGCAGAGAATAAGCTGTCGTATAAAAAGCTTAGCTTTGTATGCATAATCAAAAACTTATTTTTATAAAATTCTGACGCCAAGAAAAATGTCATTTGTATGGAAAATTACAACATGTCGATTTCCTATCTCTCATGAAGGATTTGCCGTTGATTAATCAACTTTTATGTTCAATTGCGATGTGTTTTTTTGCATTCATTTTTTTATACTTCTGTTTATCTGTTTGTATACCTGTCGCACGCATCATTTTCCGATTTTTATGAAAATTATTAAAGACATTTATTATGTTCATATAATTTGCTGTTAAGGATAGAGGATAGAGACCTATCATGGAACGCGACATCGAGGAATAAATTTTCAAGAACAAGATTTTCAAATTATTCCTCAAGAACGAGGACTAATTTTGATCTATGATCGTTCTTACCGCTATGTTTTTGTAGTTGGTTAAATACCACCCAACAATGATCATCCTTTTGTTGTCTACAATGTGTTCTTATAAATTTAATTGTGAACGTTAGTGAACTCCACTTTTGACTCCCATATACATATCG
>CM022874.1:44806063-44824434 GCA_012654025.1 Pachypsylla venusta
TGAAAAAAACTTACCAAATTTTCCTTTTTAAGTTCGAGTAATTTGTTACTTTCCTGTCGAAGCCAAGTACTTTCCCAAGATGAGACAATTCTTTTTTTGAGATATGGTTTAAAATCTTGGTGAAATACTTTTGGAAAAATAGGGCAATTATTTTCGACCAAGGTTTCTTTAGCCAGGGAATCAACTTTTTCATTGCCAGGAATCCCCACATGGGAAGGAATCCATAAAAAATTGATTCTTAAGGAATATCTATGTTCGTGCAAAATGTCTCTAATCAACAAACATACAGGATTTTAGGAATAGTAACTTTGCAGGATTGGAGAGAACTCAGAGAATCTGAGCAAATGAGAAAATTGAACGAAGAGAAAATGGACTTATATTGAGTGTAAACTTTGTAGGTATTCTCAAGGATAATTCATTTATTCAATCCAAATGTAAAAATGTATTAGCAAATTAATAGTACAATCCCAGGAGCATTTTTGTGATGAAATTGCCATTCACTGTATGACACACAGGGCTGCCGCAAACTGCTGCCGGACACGACCTGTCACCTAAATGTTTTAATTTTTCGTACATTTTCGTAATCTATGTGTAGCCAACGATCATACCACGTTGAATACACCAGTTCCCGTCAGATCACTGAAGTTAAGCAACGCCTGGCGTGGTCAGTACTTGGATGGGTAACCGCTTGGGAACACCACGTATCGTTGGCTCATTTTTTCCGTTATATATATATATAATCTTCGTGTGGTTGGCGGCAAAAGTCCAAAGTCGCAAGGAATTTGGATTTGGGTGTAGGGGCAACACTATAAAAGCACAGTTTCTATCCGCGTGGGACTACAATTGCTTCAACCTCCAAAGTCGTAGTGTTATTCGTTTTTTGACAGCAAAAATAAAAAAAATGCTAGTAAAATTCATCGCTTGTTAGTCACAGCAGATTCGCCGGGAAGCTTGGTAACGATTTGGAAGATATTGGAAGCATGGTAAAGATTTGGAGCATTTTCATTTGATATTTTGGTATGTAGCATTAATAGCACAACTTCAAAAAAGTTACTTTTCATGCACATTTCTGTTAATTTCTGTATAAAAAGTACGTCTAACAAGAAAATAAATAGAAGAAAAATGAAAAACAATACTGTTAGAAGTACGTCAGTTTTTAAATTTTTACTCTAGGTAGTAAAGTTCTCGAGAAAATGAAGAAAATGCCAGGAAAAACGTATAATACCCCTTCAGATTGCATACTCTAACTTAAAGGCCGTGGCGGCACGTGTTAACGTTATCCGATCGAGCTGAAACTTTACAGATATTTTTTTTTATTTATATAGAACCACTCTAGGGGGAGTAAACGATATATTTTTGACTTTCATTTTTAAGGGCCACCCTAATGTAGTATAGGGAGGCTGCGGACAAACATTTTTTTTTCATGCGATTTTTAAATTCTGCTTCTATGAAGCCTATAATATCTTTTTCTTTTGTGTGTGTGTGGGTGGGGGGTATTTTATTAGCCAGTAAAATAATAAACCCATGTGTTTTATTGGCAGAGTGTTTTTGTTTACACTGTGATTAAGTGAGTAGCGAGTTCTTCTAATAATTTGAACATCAATTTCGACAATACCAGATTTATTATTGACATTTTAAGGAGAAACAAATATTGAGTTTCGTGTTTATTTTCACCATTGCTTTTGTTGAACATCGCTACTTTACTATAAAAACATTATTTAATTAAAAACTGGAAGTGAAAAGAAAATTGACTTTCTCAATTTAGCCTGAAGCTAAATATTCTTGTGTTTGTTTAAACTTATTATTATCAATCTTTAGACAATAGAAATTTTGCTCGACAAGCAAATAGAGCGGAATCAATTATAAGGGACATTGGTTGTTTGCATTGATTTTGTTTTCTTTTTTCTAAAATATCCTGAGGGAAAGATACAATTTGGTGGAAAATTGGAAATACCAAAATAAGAGGAAACTGTTGACCCGGGAAGTGCATCGAAAGAAGGGAGCAACAAACATTACTTTTTGTTATTGTTAATTCTTGTATTATGAAAATGCCTCCTGTACTACTGAAAAATGTGGCTCTAACGAACCCTTCTTATTTGCATTTATAAAGCACTCGTGGCTCATCAAATTCATTGTAGTTGATACATAAAAATTTTTTTCAATTATTTCATAATGACTACAAACATCCTAAATACCACATTCCTTAAAATCCGAAAGCATATCAATCTAAAGAAAACTCCATTTGACTTAATAGTTAGGAATATTCTGTTTGACTTAATTAAAAGTTAAGTACTTAATTATTGATTTGTGACCATCACAGCGTTACTAAGACTCTCAGCTTTTGCCACTACTGGTCACTATTCACATTAGAGTAGCTATTGAATCACGAAACTGAGTGCACCTTTCTTTCCAATCTGATGGTCTTTACAACCGCAGGATTCGCTGTAAAAATCATAAGCTTGGTGTCTTTTCCAATCTGATGGCCTTTACAACCGAAAGATTCGCTGTAAAGACCATAAGATTGGTCTCTTTTCCAATCTGATGGCCTTTACAACCGCAAGATTCGCTGTAAAGACCATAAGATTGGTCTCTTTTCCAATCTGATGGCCTTTACAACCGCAAGATTCGTTGTAAAGACCATAAGATTGGTTTCTTTTCCAATCTGATGGCCTTTACAACCGCAGGATTCGCTGTAAAAATCATAAGATTGGTAGTAAAATCATGTTGAATATATAACTTTAGGCCTGATCTCCGTACATGCTTAAATTTCCCTTTTTTTTATCGTTCTTTTTTAAATGCATATTTCCCCGTGGTCATTCCCGTCATGTAATATAAGTGGATATTATGGACAGTATTCCCTGATTCACTCTAACATCACTGGATATTATGGACAGTATTATCTGATTCACTCTAACATCACTGGATATTATGGACAGTATTCCCTGATTCACTCTAACATCACTGGATATTATGGACAGTATTCCCAGATTCACTCTAACATCACTGGATATTATGGACAGTATTCCCTGATTCACTATAACATCACTGGATAATATGACAGTGTAAGCTGTTTCCCTCTGGAATCACATAATTTTCGACGGAAATGACAGAATGATTTATATTTTTCATCTGGCAACACTGGATATGGTAGAAATATACCAGTTTAGTACCTCCATTTATAATCTCTATAAAACACTCATATTTCCTCACGTACTTGAATGTTACGAGTATGCTATGTGAGTAGGTAATTGTTTTTATTTTCTCAAATGAGATTTGCGTCTACGTCAGAGAAAATTATTCTTTGTTTTTATAAATTTGATATTTTCCTATTGCGAGAGGAGACGACAGGTTCATTGCCGGAGATTAATACCAAGATACATTACATATCTACCTGATAGTATCACGTGTTGTGGAAATAGCTCTTGATAAATTATTTCAAATTAATTCTGTAACTTTTCAAAGATACAGGCATATGTTGTGCCAAACACATGTGTGTCAATCTTATAAAGTACAAGCAGTTTCGTCCGTGCTTCGCTACGATTCTTTTGCTATATTTAAGGACATTGGAATTGGGGGGGTACCTTTGCAGAAAATGTCCTAAAATAAGGATTAAATGGCCACCTAAAACTTTCTCGCTTTGAGTTGATATGTTTTCGCGACAAAATTTAAGATATCGGTATTGACCTCACCCAGCTTGGGTTGGGCCGAAAAAATGAGCCAACGATACGGTGTGTTCCCAAGCGGTCACCCATCTAAGTACTGATCACGTCCGACATTGCTTAACTTGAGTGATCTGACGGGAACTGGTGTATTCAACGTGCTATGATCGTTGGTTGAATTTCTGATTTATATATTAAGATGCCATGGAGTTTCCTGAATTTATTTTTGGAAATAGTCTGAATCCTAGTGTCATCATAAGGCGTTATTTACGTGTTGCACATAAGCAAACTTTTTCATTTATTCCACCATCTAAATCTTTTCATTTGTTCTATTTCAATCTTTCTTCTATCAAACAATTTTACTCTGAACTTTATCTTCATTTTGTAACGGGATTTTCTTACATTGCAAGTAATGCATATATACGATGTGTGCAGGGACGTAGACAAAAAATCCGGGCCGGGGGAAAAAATGTACGGGCCCCTCTATCATTCTTATTCTAAAATCACCTTATAGGCAGTAATAATAGTAAAAGTAGGCAATTCACGTAGTTGATGTGAAAAGGCGTGTACGCTTCTTCTTGGCAACACATATTTCGATTTTGAGATGTTACTGTTTACGAAATATACCAATATTTATGATTGCTGTGCAGGCTGAAAGGTCGCACTATAATTTAAAATCAGTGTCCTGCAATAGCCATTGTTCCTTATTAGCCCACTCTCGCTAAACTTCTGATTTTGTGTGTTTGATTTTTTTTTCAAAACTCTTAAGTTGATTTACTTATTATTCAGAAAAAAACTTGAAAAATTTCATTATGATAATTTTCTTACCGGGCCTCTTAGGAAATCTCGGAAGGATTCCCCCATTCCCCCCTCTCGTCGGGCCTGGATGTGTGACTTTACTTTGAATTCCACGATTCTTCTTTAAATATAATTTAGTTGTCTAATTCTCTCCACGATAACTTTCGACAACATTTTCGAATTTCGATGAAACTTGCTATGCATATTTAAAATTTGCTGATTCACTTTTGGGCACTAATCAGCAAATTCTAGTTTGGCCACGGTAACTGAGTGATTTTTTTTGTGCTTTGTGCTACAATTCATGTACTATGAAAAGTCAGTCCTAATAAACTTTAGCCAGCGTCTATGGCACGTTGAATACACCAGTTCCCAATAGATCTCTGAAGTTAAGCAACGTCCAGTGAAATTGTGCCATGTGGGTGTCCACGTAGGTTCGCGACCTCGTGATGCTGGCTATTTTTCCGGCCCAACCCAGGCTGGGTGAGGTCAATGTGGGTAGCTGGTTTGCAAGTTTCCAGCGAATGGAAGGTAAAACCCCCGTCTCGAATGACCAATAGATGTTAAGCCAAATTAAAAAAAAAAAAAAGAAGAACTAACTATTTTTTCACATGACTCAAAGTTTTTCCATTTAATTACACGATTGTACATTTTCATAGAATAAACACGCCCCCAATCCCGCAAGTCCTTTGCATTTCTTGTCTGGTTTCAAATTACATAAAACATTAATTTGCATGAAACTTTGGAAAATTATAAAACATGCCCAAAATCTTAATCAGAAGTTAACCTTTTTCCCAAAGATTCTTTCATGCATGCCTTTAATCTAATCCTAAATCGTTCTCTTTTTATGAAAGTTTGATAACGACCCCCTCAAACTCCTCCCTTCAGCTCGGTCTAGAATTTTAATACTTGATGACAGGAAGAAAATATTTGTCCCTGAAAAAGGTGTGAGAGATAAAATTTCCTATTCCAACCTTTTTGAATCGTACAATCAATGGGATTTATTAATTAGGAAAGCACTCAACATTTCCTAATAAGCTAAAGATGCTTGGAGACATAGCATTCCATTGCTATTTTTAGATTTTATATTAGTTAGCTTTCAACACTCCATAACACGCAACACTTGGGTTTGGGGCAGAATGTTGGTGCCATATTTGAATTTTCGTAAATAAATATTTTTAAGGAATGAGAATAAATTTAATGTTCCGTGATTGTGTTGACTCAACAGACTGAATTTTAATTTTAGGACCTCGGTCATGCTCGACAGCATTTTGCTCTACTGTGTTTATGTTATGTCGTGAATGACATATGTATTTTATCAAATACTAGCTGTTTTCCCGTGTTTCGCTGCGGTTACAAAATTCAACTAAAATTTCGAGATCGCGGAATTAAATCTTCTGAATTTTAGATTTTTGGTGGAACCGACCCCACAGTGAGCTCCGCTTCTAGTTCGAAAATTCAATATTTTATTCAACGATATGACTTTTTGTACTTCGAAACATCTCAGTATCAAATTTCAGCTTTCTCGCTCATCCCGAAGTAGTACTTCTGAATTCCGATTTTTTGGTGGTGAAAACCGTCCATAAATCGGGGAGAAACCGGAAATTTTCAAATTTTATATTTTTTGTGAGGTCCTTATATACTATTTTGGGGGGGGGTCTATTCTTGTTAATTTTTCGTTATCTTTTTTAGTTTGCCCAGAAAAAATTGCATAAAGACCCGCTAAATAGCGTCATTTTTGACGGTAACTTGCTCCCACTTGAACTTTAAATGTTTTCCTTTCTTATTACGCACCTACATACTAAAAGGGAGCTGCCAATCCTGCCATACGTCTAGTCATCGTGGAGCTACGTTGATTATCAGTCAGTCAGTCAGTCAGTCGATACGTCAGTCAGTCAGTCGGTATACCAACAGGGCTTTGCGTTTTATAAGTATCCTCGATTTATACGTTTTGATTGAATAAATTGATGGAAAACTGAATTATCCTTCAATGAACAAAATTTTAATTCAATATAAGAAAAATAGAGCACATCAGTATATTGATCAACCTTTGAGACAGTCTCATGTTGCCCATCGTGCGCTTTTCTAAGAATCAAGGACGTGTGATATGATGGGATGTTCAGTCAGTTGAAAGGTTCTCCAAATTATTTTCAAAGTGATATACATCGTGCGCTCTCCTACAAATCAAGGACGTGTGTGATGGGATGTTCAGTCAGTTGAAAGGTTCTTCAAATTATTTTCAAAGTGATGTACATCGTGCGCTCTCTTACAAATCAAGGACGTGTGTGATGGGATGTTCAGTCAGTTGAAAGGTTCTCCAAATTATTTTCAAAGTGATGTACATTAGTCCGTTTAAGTTAATTTCTTTTACAAGTTGAATATAAGAAACGCTACCTTACTGTCAATTTTTGAAATTTCAATTTACCTACGTCAGTATCATATAATTTTTGACAGAAAACTATGCCCTTTCAATTAATAAAATACTTTTGCCTCATATTAGATTGATAACTCTAAAATTGAAGGGATCAATTTTCTTCTTGTTGAGGAGCGCGGCAGCACTCCGCTCGCTTAGTCAAATACAATGAGTATTGCAGAAGTGATATTATATTACTTCACGTCACAAAGTGCACTTTTCATTCTATAATTTTCATGCGAAGTACAGTCAAGCGGCACTACTGCTTGTAGGACTGGATACTAGTGACTTGAGGAATCGAAAAAAAAATCATTGTGCACGTTAGTGAACTCCACTGTTGACCCCGGTATACATCCCGAAATGCACTTGTATATGTGTATGTATGTTTGTTACGCGATCCATCCATCCAGTGGCATCATCGTATCCGATGTTAGCCAGATGTATGGGACAGCAGCTCTAGATAAGTTGTAGTACTATACTGCTTATATTTTTAATTGTCATCATACATCCCTTCTCGTTACGCGATACAAGCCACAATTTTCATCTGATTTTGACGAAATTTAGTATACAGGTTTAGAACATGAAGGAAATTTGCAGTAATGCTGTAAAGTTTGGGGACCCTGCCCCCACGGGGGGGGCAGGAGGACCAATATTGTGTTTTTTTAAAAATGATTTCTAGCTTTTTAGCGGTTTGTTGTAGAAACCTAAAATTTTGATATGTTATGGCTGGTGTTAAGGACTTTTCGATTTTGAAAAAATTTCCCCCCCCGCGTGGGAGGGGCCCAATATCTTGTTTTTTGAAAATGATTTTTTAAAATTTGTTTAAGATATTTTTTCTATAAATGATTGCAACACTAACGTGAACACCTGATCTTCTTGATCCACTAGTATTTTTACAATTACTCGCAAATAATTCAGTTCGTACAATGAGAAAAATAAATAATAACTTTTGACCAAAGAATAGATTTTTACGCTTGGGTCACTAGAGTGTTGATAGTCCGCAGGTCCAATTAACGCATTATGACGGCGAGTATAGCAAAGTATTTTAACGGGGAAATATGTCGGGGAGTGTGGGTGTTTCTACTGTTATTGAAATGGGCCTTTGCGTCGTAATAAAAAGCATTTCAAGTAACTTCAAGAATTACGATAAAAGTATTTAAATTATTGCGGGGAAATTTTATTCAGCTCATTAGATATCAATTCGTTTCAAGCGATACAAGATACAAGTAAGTTAGTTCTCGATTCCTCCCTATCACACGAAACAAGATAAAAATAATCGCTACGTGGGAGCCTTCTTTCTCATTTCACACATTTGTTATTATAAAATTCCAATAGGATTCATATCAGCATCAAGTATATGGTTATAAGGAATTGAAGTAGGCAGCCTGTTGCAGTCATGTTGCTCCTGTTTAATCTGTTCTTTACTATTCTATTTCAAATGTCCGGCACCGTGAGAAGTTACACGATTGGGCAGAAAGTCCAAATTATAAAACTTTACTATCGCCACGATGGATATTCGATCCAATTTTCAATGACAATGTCGCATAGATCTGGCTGAATATAAGAGATGGAATTTGTTCAAACCATAATGGCATAGGTTGATTTTGATTTATTGGCATAGACCTACGTCTTCAACAAATCCCACGACAAAAAGTCTTGCGGGGTCAAATCGTGCGATCGAGGTGGACAATTACCGTCACCTCTGCTAGAGATAACCAAACGAGTACCCTCAAATACTTCATGCAGAATATCTATCGAGGCGAAAATAAGATTGAATCCTTTGGATCAGCTCAATCGTCAAACTTGCCATTGGTGATTTGGCATCTGTAATAGAATAATAACCAACATCGGAGTGGACAGACGCCATCGAGACTTCATGGACGTCACAGACTGCCAATATCTACCCGTCCTTATTGCAACCCCCTTTATAAAATGTGGAGGCCATGCTGGTGCAGCTATTAAATAAAAAAATATTTTTGGTAGTGACCAGGGAAGGAATAAAAACTTGTCTCCCCATTTTGTTATATCTAAATCCGAAGAATTCACGTAGGCCTCTTGATCGAGAGTTCAGTTGAAAAACCAAACCAACCAGGTGCAACATTTCAGCATGGACAGTGGAATGAGTGTCTATGTATTGCGCTTTATTATTTTAAAAAAATATTCCGACAGCGAAACATTTAGAAAATGAATGAAGTCATTTTCTGTTTTTAAAATGAATTATGGACACAAATAATTCTATCTCTCAACTGATGTAAATTTTTTTGAAGGGCAATATTTTTTATCTTCACCTTGTGTCACAATGACAATAAAAAAATGTGGGGCTGCCTGCAAAGTGAAGCTATCTACCATACATGTTACACCTATTAGTATAATTTAGAGAGAATGATCTGGTCTTGCAGAAATTTTAAATTAGACACCGCACGCGGAGAGATCAACCCTTATATGATCCATGCAATTGAATTGACTCCGCGCAAAAGGACTCGTCTCACAAGATTGAGCCTTTTTTGTCAGTTACGATATTGGATATGTAGGACCTATTCGGGGTCTTGGATCTACTTAGATGATATTGGGTATGTAGGACTTATTCGGGGTCTTGGCCGTCTTGGATCTACTTAACCAGTATAGGCCAGGTCGATCTGGCTGCTGGTCTTTTGTCTTTTACTTTCAGTCAAATTAAAGGGGTTCCATACCAAATAGAAGGAAATAATCATGTTCCAACAAATTGTTATTCTTCGATTTTCCATTTTTTTTTAAATTTGGCTTAACATCTCTTTAACATCTATTGGTCATTCCATTCACTGGAAACTTGCAAACCAGCTACCCACATTGACCTCACCCAGCCTGGGTTAAGCAGAAAAAATAGCCAGCATCACGAAGGTGCGTGAACCAATGTGGACATCCACATAGAAAAACCTCGCTGGACGTTGCTTAACTTCAGTGATCTAACGGGAACTGGTGTATTCAACGTGCCATAGACATTGGATTTTCCATTATTAACCATTTCAGCATATTATGTTGTCGACTTCATGATTTCTAAATTGATTATTTATCATAGGTAGCCAAAATCTTTATTATTATTAATTTGAATATTTTTCTACATAAAAATAGATTTCTGAATGTAGAAAATACCTTTCTCATCAATTAACGTCGCCTAGTCGACTCAAGGAAATAAAACATGGGCTGAGATAGAATATGGACACCTAAAACTGGTGTGCGATGATAATAATTAGTAATAACCAATATTGGTAAATAATAACCATTTTGCAACCCCAGGTCCTAGGTACATTCATCAATTTCACAAACACTCTGTGGATGGTACTGTAACCTTGTATCCTCTTTACGTGCGGTGGGGAGATATTATAATGCCAAAGTTACGTCGAGGGAAGCAAAACATTCAATCAACTTCAAGTACAAAAGGGATATGGAGAAGAACGACTTATTAATTATTACAGAATTGAATGATCGATATTGCGACAAATTAATATCGACAAAATGTTAAAATTTTAATTATTAATTTTGAACTTTATTAGGGAAACTAGTTTTCGCCAGCGTCTATGGCACGTTGATTACACCAGTTCTCGTTAGATTACTAAAGTTAAGCAACGTCCTGCGAGATTGTACCAAGACTATTTTTCCGGCCCAACCCAGGCTGGGTGAGTTCAATGTGGGTAGCTGAGGGTTTCAAGTTTCTATTTAATTTATCGAACTATTGAGGTTATCATCCATAAGGCTGGATTAATCGGAAGGATTTCAAAAATAATGAAATGCCTGCAATAAAATAAGTTTTGGGTCCTTCTAATTGGTTGACTTTTTTTTTNTTTTTTTTTTTTTTTTTTTTTTTTTTTTTTTTTTTTTTTTTTTTTTTTGCAAAAGATGACATCTCATCATAAATAGTCCATAGATAAATTAAAATTTCATGACCTTTGGCAAATGGTACGTACTCAACCCCCCCCCACCGCCCACACAAACAAAACTACGCAATAGATTAATTGAAAAAAAAAAGTTAAATTATTTAGACTTTTTTTAAAAAAAAATCTTTATTTCCATTCAACAGCAATTTTTAATTTTTAACTCGTAAATGGTAAAAAAAAACTATCGCTTTTTTGTTTTACTTTTAAATTAAAAATCCTTCCATAAACATAGATACCCATAAATAATGCAATGTTCCCAACTCTGCGAGGAGAAACTGCGCACTGCGCCACAAACATATTGTGAAAAACTTGTCACCCTTACAATAACAAAATGCATATCATATAAGAATATTATTAAAGGTAAATAATGTACTCTGATGTTTCACCTAAAAGTCAAAAATATCTCCTCAGTAACTACTGAATCTAAAAATCTGAAATTTCCAGTGGTAATAAAACCAATTGAGTTTAGGGGCTATAACTCCGTTTAGAACCATGGTTTGGTTACAATTACACAGATTCATAGTCAAAACGATATAGGATATGTAAAAAATGACGAGGGCTTCATTACCCCTCAAAAACCTCCGAAAAAGTACATAGAAACATTTTTGAACAACTTAACCATAATTTCCTCTGACTGTTACCAGTTCAGACCGACTCGACATCAGAAATTTTTAAGTAACTCCGTACTTATTTATAATATTAGATAGGAAATATTATATCCAGAAAATTCCGTACAAAAAAAAAAAAGGATATCAATCAATTTTTTACTAACAATGGACGTTTACTAACAAAGTTTCTTTTGTCCTGAAGAAAGAAAAATGTTTCTACTAACTTATTTGAATTTGGATTTCAGCGGAACAAGAAATGGAACGAAGCAAAATAATGAAGGGGGAACAGTTTTGATACAACGAAATGATGCCAACATATCATCTGTCACTCTACGAAGAGGTTAAATAATAATAATATATGTACAGTGTCTGATAATATTGGGCACCCAGAATTTATTTCACAGACATTCTAAGGTTTGGTATTCTCGGGGTATTCAAAGACAGCCCATAGTTACTTATCTTATTTTATTGCACACAAGTTTGCATAATATATAATAACTAGCATTCCCCGATCGCGGCTTCCTCCGCGCATATTTTAAAAGATGTATCATGCTATCTCTCTCGCTCTAATGTATTTCTTATGGGGATTGTTTACTTTTCGCGAATTCTTCCCCTTAAAATTAAAATTTTGCAAAATCCTTTCTGAGTGCACAATTACATGTTGCAACAAAATTTCAAGTCTGAAGCATTAATAGTTCGGGCTCTACGTTGATCAGTCACTCAGGACATTGCCTTTTATATATAAAGGTAGTCCCTTATTTATACTGCCCCAATTGGACTAAAGAGTCCCTTTGACACCGGCAGTTTTTTGGGTGCTATTATTATGTGTGAAATATCTCAAATTCATGAGGATAAAATTCCATGGGTTGGTTGGGTTTGAACCCACGCCCTACTGTTTACCAGTCAGAGCGTCTTACCACTGCACCACCAACCCATATAATATATTTGCCAGTCAAACAACTAATAATGGGAATCCGCAGATTGCTCGATCTGTGTGTGAACTCCAATCTGATCATGTGCACTGTTTTTCCTTGAATAGAATAAGCAAAGATGTGTGCCATTCAATAATGCAATAAGATAAGTACCTAAGTACAGTTACATCTCATCCTCATTGCCATTTTGTGTATTGGGGTTAAGCTTGGTTCAACTTTTCAAAGAATTTGAGCAGGGTTCTTAATAAATTGCTTTGTCGAGTTTTTCTCCTCATCTTCCCCACATCGTGTACACAAGGGGTAAACGTGGCCCGATTTGACAGTAGCCAAATATATTGGAGTGCAGCTATGATTTATACAATACACGAACCAACGATCAATTTGTAAATTCAAAGCGCTCTCTTACCAAACAATGCGCTTGATCTGAGCGCACGACACGGCAGAAAAAACGGCTAAATAATCAGTTACATATATTACAAAAAGGATTGATATCTCACAATAAAATTATCATTGAAAAAAGGCCAAGTTCCACTCACTCAACCAAAAAATTGCGCCTATGAAAGTAGTGATATGTATTATTGGGACCAAGTTTATTGTTGCTGCTGTATATCCCACACTTATATTTATTATATCATGTTCTTTTGTCTCAATTCTCTTAAAGTAATACTGACTTCATCATTGGCCAGTTTGTAAAAAGGTATTTTACGAATCCCCTTAGAAAAAACTGACCAAATGTAAAGTCGGTATTACTTTAGGAGAATTGAGACAGAAGATCGTGCAATACTAAATTTAAGTGCGGGATATACAGCAGCAACATTAAACTTGGACCCAAAAATAGATATCACTACTTTCATAGGCGGATTTTTTTTGCCTTTTTTTCAATGATTTGTGAAATAATTATTGACTACACAGTATACAAGCAAACAATCATCTTGCAAAGTGAAAGCGCTCTTTGGTCTACTTGTTTCTCCCTTTTTGTAATGCTTTTGTCAAGGATCATTTTTTATTCTGTCGCTGGATTCGCTTAATTTCACTTTGCCATCATTTGTCATAATGGCTACCTACTGCTACACTTCTTTGGATTACCATTGAAACTAATATATAGACATATCTTTCCAATCTAACCTTGTTTCCCCGTCAGACTTTGTACTTCTGCCCTTATAAAATAAATAATGTTGGAGCTTGTAATGAATCGTGAAAGCTCAAATCAAAACCGAAATACCTATTGTCAATCAATAGGTATTTCGGATGTAAAACACATAAGCAATTTACAAGAATCATTGTTTGGTATGGAGTATGCTTAGGGTGAACATACGTCCCGCTTTGGAGACCCCGGTCCCCGACAATTGCTTGGGGACGCTAAAATGTCCCGCTTTTGACCAAAGCAATGAATATGTCCGGCTTTTTGGTGAAACTAACTTTTTTTAAATAAATGCTTGCATTTGTGAAAAATCACCTCCGGACGGAAATCAAACCCGCTACCTAGGTTGAAAGTTAGAAGCGCTACCTCTGAACCACGAATGCTTTTAATGTTGATTATTAGGTAGGGTAGTGTAGCTACTTTATTTAGAAGATCGAGAAAGAAAAAATACTTTCCTAGCTAGTAGATATAGACGTAGGTATAGAAAAATTAACTTTGTGTTGAAGTGTTGAAAGCTATGCTCATCGTCAAGTTAAACATCAACAAAAGTTGTGTAGAATTTCATGCACATTTGAAGAAGAGCTCCGTCATGCTNCAAGGAAATATACATTTACATTTTTTACATTTAATTATTCTAATAATTTTGGACCATAAAGGAGCATTCACACTAAGTAGGACCGGCAAGTGCTCCGCGCGGCAAAACCAAAAATAATCTTCTACGCATTGAAGGAGAATATTCATACTAGACCGGCACGTGACAGTAACAGTACATCCAGAGCCGTAGCTAGGGTGAGGCGACTGAGGCACTTGCCTCGGGCGCCGTCATGGGGGGGNCATGTGAGGGGGGGCGCTGAAACTTTTTGAAAGATAATTTGAATAATTTAGTTGCAAATTTTTCAAGATTCCGATGATTTGTCGATATAAGATCAACTATGGGTCAGGAAAGATTGACAAATTTGACAATTCTGTATATCGAATTCGAGGTCGCGAAAGAAATTGACATTGATGAGTTTGCAGCCATAAAATCTTGACGAATCACATTATAACTTTGACAATTGCTTTGTAAAATTCAAACAAATCGATATGGAAGATTTTTGATTTTGTATTTGTAGGTTTCATTAAAATAAAAGCATGATTGTTTTAATACGCTTTGCTGTTGAATAATTAATATGAGCTTTTTTGGGAATGGCGCTAATTTCAGAATTTGCCTCGGGCGCCAGTAAAGCTCGCTACGGCTCTGATTAGAAGAAGTTGATGGACATAAATTGAATGCTTTTCACTCACAACAAGCCATCAGTAGGCTTATTAAATAGATAAAAACAAATCAGGAAATAAGTTTTTTATTTTTGTGTTGATCTAAGGCTTTGTCACAATGCAATTCCCAATCTTATTACTAAATTTTATTTCTTCGCTTGCATTCTCACCAACTGAGCTACGGAAAATGTTCTACACATAGCAGGAAATAAAACTGACTACCAAATCACTAGCATCAATATAACAATATGTACTTAGGAGTTAGTAGGTACTTATTCCTTAAATTTATTTGAATGGGCAACGCGACGTCTGTAAGAGCATGCTGTCCTAACACGTAAAGAGAAGTCTACTTGGCATTACTCTTGAAGATCACATTAGAAATAAATCAAGTATATTTAGAAGGAATTACCTATGGAAAAATGGACTGGGACAGACAGGTCTTGTAGGCCGAATGTCAAATCAAAAATGGACAAAATAATTCAGGATTGGTACTACATCCGTTACCACTCCTAACGGCGTATGGACGGATAATCATATAGTCGAGTTTGGAATTCTACGTACCTACTTTGGAACATGAGAGTTTGAGAATAATAAAACAAAATGGATGCATCT
Organism: Pachypsylla venusta; assembly: GCA_012654025.1. Lineage (NCBI taxonomy): Eukaryota > Metazoa > Arthropoda > Insecta > Hemiptera > Aphalaridae > Pachypsylla > Pachypsylla venusta. The sequence continues at coordinate 44,821,389 of CM022874.1, forward strand.
CATCGTCTCGTACATTAGAAGTGATAATATTTCATTGGAATGGAAATTTTCTTGGGTTACGAATCATTATTTATTGAACTATATGAAATTAATTATTATGCATTCTTGAGTTAACTACATCCCCTCTACTTTCTCTCCTACATTCGTTTAGAGTCCTCTCCACTAACGACAATAATTCACCTTCAATATCTTTAATTTTTGTGACGCTTTCATTTCTAAATAGGGCAAGATATTCTAAGAGTACCTAGTATTGTGACTAACAAATAAGTGAGTGTTTAAAAGAATAAAATGAAGTTAAAAGTTTAGAACTTTTAACAGTTTAGGTACTCGTAGTATTTTAAAGCTCCTTTAAAATAATAGGAAAAAGTTGAATTTAAGTGTTATACAATATTAAATTGAAAAATCCAAGCTATGCGACCCTTCCTGAATAAATTGAGACCACTTCTTCTTCTTCTTTAACTTTACCCCTTCCCGATTCTATGAGGGATTGGCGTTGCTTTCCTTAATTCTACCATTCCACAACCCTTTGTTTGGTGCCTATTCTCCTTAGCAGTAACCCTTTCCTAGGTAACCTTAGCTTGCTTCTCACAGTATCAATTGAAACTGCGTAGAAACTACAGCTTTTAGCTGACGATCTCTCATCATTGTGGCAGAGTTTTTTTAAATATGCCCTTCCTAACACCAAACCTTCTGTATTTACACGGGCTTAGGACTTTCACATAATGAAACTGGTTTGCTCCCCTCGGTGGCTAAATTAATAAAAATGTAAAATTAATCTTTAACAATGTAAATGACACCGTTTAAAAGAGGAAAACCAAAAATTAAGTCATATATAATACCTGAAGGTTCGAGATATTTTAAAGGAGAAATTGACTCCGAGTAGAAGAGGAAAAAACAGAAATTAAATCATATAATACCTGTAGATTCCAGATATTTTAAAGGAGAAATTGACCCCGAGTAAAATAGGAAAAACNAAGAGGAAAAATCAGTAATTAAGTCATATAATACCTGTAGGTTCCAGATATTTTAAAGGAGAAATTGACCCCGAGTAAAAGAGGAAAAATCAGTAATTAAGTCATATAATACCTGTAGGTTCCAGATATTATAAAGGAGAAATTGACCCCGAGAGTAAATGAGGAAATATCTGTAATTAAGTCATATAATACCTGTAGGTTCCAAATATTTTAAAGGAGAATTTTTTTCTGATCATACCTAAATTGAGAAAACCAATCTTCTTGAAATCATTGAGACAACTATTAAGTCCAAAAGACCCACAGGTAAGCCAAGAAGAATGTGATTCGATTATTTGGGCATGATGAATTGAAAACACTGGATGCATGCAGAAAATGACTGGATGCATGCAGGGCCGCCAAGAGAAAATTCGGGCCCGGACTGAAAAATTACGGGACTCTATACAAAAATCCATGAATCCTCAAAAGCAAATAACCTAAACATTAAATATAAATATCCATGATGTATAATATAAATGATGTTAAATTACTTCTAATAATAACAAATCATGATCAATGAAAACCCCGGTCCCGGGGGGATTCCCCCCATCCCCCTCTCCTCTCGGCGGGCCTGCATCATGCATGTCAACAAATCAAGGCAACAAAATTTGGATTATACATGGTTTAAAGATTAAAGGAATTCAACTTTTCCTATGAGTACACAGGGATTGAACTTTTCAAAAAGTGTGCACTTAATATAGACATGGTGGTATGTGTTAAATGTCAAACCGCAATATGTTTGTCATTAATGTGTTTTTCCTTGAAAACAGAAGTTCAACTCTATGCTCAGTGAGCGTAGGCTTAAAAGTCTCTGTATTTTCTGAAATATTTTTGTTCAGAAAATAATATTCCAAAGTACTATCTTATTTTTGTTAAAAACAGAACTATCTTCTCATTCAACTTCACAATGACTGGACCAATCGAGATCGTTAAATATTAGAGATGAGTCATGATTTTTACAGTCCAAAATGTTTCATTATGTGTTAGAACACATAATCGAGTAGACTCCGATAATCGATAATCATAAACAATGTGTGCGTGTACTTATGTGGGCGCGTGAGAAGTCATACTTCTTTTTTTTTTTTTTAATAAATTTAATAATATTTCAAAAAAACAAAACAAATTCTACCCCACCCGGTAGTGAACTCAGAACCTGCCAACTATGAAACAGGGGTCTTGCCAGTCTTGCCACTGAGCCACAATGTTCTATCCATATAGAACGAAAAAACATATTTAACTCTCATCATTTTTTCACAACTGACGTGTTAATTTTGTGTTACAAATCAATCTTTCATTACCACAATACAGGCTACGGTCACTCTTTTCTATAGCTATATATAGTATTTTGCTACTATTTTATAATAATTAAAAATAATTAAATATCTTAATGAGTTTAAAACTTTTAATGTGTTAAAACCATTTTGAATTTCGCTGTCCATTCACACTAGAAGTGATCACAAATTATGTGAAAGTTTCATTTTATTTCAACACTGAACTTAAATTTTCACTGACCATCATATTAATACAAGGTATTTTCAACAATCACTCCAAAATCACTCCAATCACTAAACCTGAGCTACACTTTAACAATTTCCTTATAATGCTACCACTTGTCACTATTAGCATAGCTACTCAATTGTCCTCAGGAGGCTGAGTTACCTCCAACCAGACCAAGTAGAAAATTTGAAAAAAACCTTTATCAAATATTTGACCTGTCCAGGAATCGAACCCGGAACCTCCTTGGTGCAAGCCGAGTGTGATGCGCACTCTGCTACGGAGACGTCTAGATTTTACTAATTGTGTCACCACGTCTATGTTCACGGCCTCGTCATGCTGGCTATCCTCGGCCCAACCCAGGCTGGGTGAGGTCAATTTGGATATCTTATTTGTAAGTTCCCCGCGAAGTGAGGGTAGAATGACCCTCACACAATGACTTAAATAGATCTTTAAGAGACGTAAAGACAAAAAAAAAAAAAAAAAAAAAAAAAAAAAAAAAAAAAAAAAAAAAAAAAAAAAAAAAAAAAAAAAAAAAAAAA
>CM022874.1:44824489-44836241 GCA_012654025.1 Pachypsylla venusta
GAGTCCACCTGAGCTGATGGTGTAAAATAACGCAGAAAGCAACTCTGTAATATCATTATGTTTATAACTCTTTATGTTACTGACGTAATTATATTGCAGTGATTGTCATGGTTCTGGGGGCCCATGTCAATTATCAGCCTCCAAGAACGGATGTATGATGACAATTAAAAACATAAGCAGTATACTATAACTTATCTAGAGCTGCTGTCTCATACATCTGGCTAATACCATCGGATACGATTATGTCACTATTGAATGAATATACTAAATGGGGCAGTAGCAAAATGAAGTAATCAACATTCCAATGTACATTTTTATCATTTCTTTTTTTTCAGCTTCATTAGAACCAATTTATCTACCCGCACAGAAAATGTCAAGCAATGAGCCCTCTGGATAAACATTTCAAATTTTAATAAATAATTTTGTCTCCAGACGATCTTCCGTTCTTTTTTCCTTTTGAAAACAGAAGACCTTTGTATCTCTCGTCCTTGATCGATGTCCTTCATTCGATATTTATTCTTTAACTCTTAACACGTTGGATATTTCAATCCAGATTTACCGGTTGGAATAAAAGTAAAATGAACTAATGAACAATGAAACAAAGAGCAAGAATTCGAAATGAAATACCTATTTTGAAATTTATGCTTTATCTTTTAACAAGTTGGATATTTCTATCCAGATTTACCGGTTGGAATAAAAGTAAAATGAACTAATGAACAATGAAACAAAGAGCAAGAATTCGAAAGTAAATACCTATTTTGAAATTTATTCTTTAACTTTTAACAAGTTGGATATTTCTATCCAGATTTACCGGTTGGAATAAAAGTAAAATGAACTAATGAACAATGAAACAAAGAGCAAGAATTCGAAATTAAATACCTATTTTGAAATTTATTCTTTAACTCTTAACAAATTGGATATTTGAATCCACATTTTTCGGTTGGGATAAAAGTAGAATGACCAATAAAACACGAAACAAGAAGGCTTGACCATGTCCAAGCGCTTTAGCGGTTTCAATATTGCATAACCAAGAATTACATTATTATATTTGTCACTCAAATGTAGAATAATAATACAGTAAATGGCGGTTACGATGTTCCCTTAAATAATATCAATATTCCTCGAATAGAGGACAATAAAACATCCTTTGGAAACCTCCGTTAAGTTGGCCCACCACCTTAACCAATTTGAACGGTTTGGACGTCATTGAAATGCAATTATTTTGCAAAGTTTTGCAATATAATTAGTTTTTTTTTGCAATACAACACCTTTCGAGCTATTGAGGAAACAAAGTGGTGGGCCAATTTGATATAAAGTTGGCTCATCACCTTAATGAAATTGAACAATTCTGTCATCGATATTTTCACGAATATACCAAAAATTAGGTTTATGCAATATGTTTATGTACCTAATAAGTTTCACCCCTTCTTAGATATTTTTCTCTTTCCCTATCCTATAAAATGGAAAGTATTGTAATGAGCTGAAATTTTCCACGTTGAGTTTTCAATGCCAAAACGTGTTTTGAGTACCCAGAGCCCAAATCTCGAGGTCCGTATCTCAAAAACGGTAAGCACTAGAGACTTGAATTTTCATCAATATTATGTCTGGAAAAAACTTCGAAGCTTTTCATTGAAATCAAAGTTAGAGTTGGTGCTTTTTGACACAAAGAGGTTTTAGTTGATCCCGCCTAAAGAGAGAATGGTAACAGCAAGAGCTTGAAATTTGATCCCCATTCATATTACTTTTATGCATTAATTGCATAAAGACACCTTTGGTTGAAGTAAATTTATACCATTTTTGGCGATTTTCGGCAACTTTGTGATGGCGATTCCTGCCTAAAAAGAGAATGCTAGAGCTTAAAATTGGGTGCCTAATATATCCATTTTACACATTGAATGCAAAATGACATTTTTGGTTGAAACCTTCGTGGAAGATTCCCCTTGACGTTTTTTGTCGCTTTTTAGCGGTTTTCACGAGTCTGGCATAAAAAGAAAACGGTAAGAGCTGGAGTTTGAAATTTGCTGCGTATTCATATTTATTTTATGAGTGGAGTGCTACTCGACATTTCAATTGAATTCCAGTCTACCGTTACTGGTTGGTTTTACCGGTTTTGGCCGCGATTTACTAAAATAGACCTATTTTTTTTTTTTTTTTTTTTTTTTTTTTTTTTTTTTTTTAATTTTATTGTGAGAATTTTATGTATTGTACTAGTGATGGCCAAAAAACTCGCAGCTGCGGTGATCATCGCACCGCGCGGTGCGGTTTGTAATTCCTGCAGTTCGCGGTTTTAGCTCTGCGCCACACCGCGCTTTTTTGCGCGGTGCGATTCTTTACTTTTTACGGTGCGGTGCGGTTCGTAGCCAAAAACCGCACCGCACCGCACTTTATTGTACGCTTCTCAAATTTTAATTTAAATGGAAAGTACAGTTGGTGGTTTTGACGCTTTTTGGCTGTTTTCATGAATCCTGGCTGGAAAGAGAATGGTGGCTGCTGCCAGAGACTTGAAATTGGGCATGCATGTTAATTATATACATAGAACACGACAAATCTTACCGAGACATTTTTTTGTCAACACTCGGACCAATTTCTGAAACTCGAAATTTGGGCTCTGGGGACTTATAACGCGTTTTGGCATTGAAAACTAGACATCGAAAATGTCATACAATACTTTTTTCTTTTTTTATAGACAAGGAATTTCTTGTGATATTCATACCAGATTTTTTATACATTTCTTATCGTATAAAAAGGAAATTATAGTAATGGGCTGGAATTTTCGATGTCGAGTTTTCCATATAAAGGTCAGGAGGGGCGGTAAAATTTGAATAGCCTACAGGCGGCAAATATATAAATCCTCCAGTGACCATAGGCAAGTATGCTTCTGGAATTTCCCAAAAAAAAAAATCCCTGTAAATAAATTTTGAAGCTATCGACCTTTTCCTTTTTTTATATTATAAAAAGATATAATGTTTGGGGAAAGTCTTTACTCCTAACTTTTTTTAAAAAAAGATAAAAATTTCTTTCGTTTGAATTACATTTATCTTTCATCAAAATATACTTTGGGTGGCAAAATTCAGCTCTTGCTATCATTTGTTTCAACTATAAAAAGAAACTTTTTAGTTTGTTCGAAAAACTAATTTGGAACTTTGTTTTTGAGTGAAAACTACGAGTACCCGTATGTGTTTATAAAAAAAGGCATCTTCTCTTATTTTCAACAACAAATAAACGTATATGTGTTTATAAAAAGGCCTCTTCTCTTATTTTCAACTACAAGTAAACGTATGTGTTTATAAAAAAGGCCTTTTCTCTAAATGTTATTAGCAATACTTTAACGATAAATTATGTTCCTTTTTATAACTTTGAGAATATACTTTTTTGCTATAAAAGTCATGATTGGAAATTGAATTTTAGGCTTTAAAACTTGATCAAAGAATTGGACGTAGTGTAGGGTTGAGATAACATTTGAAATGCATATGACAAAATGCTGTATTATACCTATATGCATTTCAGCGATATGTACCGGGTTTTAAGGGCCAGATGTCGTCATCCTGGGAGAAGGCTCATTATTTTTGTAGGAGCACGCCATTTTTTGTAGCTAATACCTAAGTTCTATGGTCTATAATAAAAAAAAAGGAAAGGATATACGAGGTCTGGACAAAAAGTTTCTGGAAACGTGGCAACGCTGCAGTAAATGAATGTGTTGGACGTCTCACGTACAACTGTTGTGAGCAGTCAGTAAACATTTCGGCGCAATCGGATCAGTACGTTTTATTTGGCGTCGTTTTTTGTAAGAGCATTATTCGTCAACGGTTCCAAATGGAGCGATCCAATTTAATCGAGCAACGGACGAATATCAAATTTCTTGTCAGACTTGGAAAAAGTGGACTAGAAATAATAAAAATGTTGAATATTGTGTATGGCGCGTCAACTGTGAAAGTTTTTAGGTGGCTTAACCGGTTTTGGTCAGGTCGGTAGTGTGTGGAAGACGATGAGAGAGATGGACACCCGAAATCCTCCCGCGTTGAAGGGAACGTAAAAAAAGTGCGTGATTTGGTGCTGTCTGACCGTCGTATCACCACACAAATTATTGCTGACGATATCGGAAGCAGTTAAGAAAGTGTACAGACGATTTTGAAGGAGGATTTACACATGACGAAATTGTGCGCCAAGATTGTTCCAAAAGTTTTTCCAAAAGGCTGAGACAGCTTTGATTGTGGAGCGGTTTTATGCGGAGAAAAATATCGCAACCATGGAACACCCTCCCTATTCCTCGGATTTGGCTCATTGCGACTTTTTTCTTTTTCCTAAAGTGAAATTGATCGCAACCATGGAACACCCTCCCTATTCCTCGGATTTGGCTCATTGCGACTTTTTTCTCTTTCCGAAAGTGAAAATGGTCGCAACCATGGAACACCCTCCCTATTCTTCGGATTTGGCTCATTGCGACTTTTTTCTCTTTCCTAAAGCGAAAATGATCGCAACCATGGAACACCCTCCTTATTCCTCGGATTTGGCTCATTGCGACTTTTTTCTCTTTCCTAAAGTGAAAATGATCGCAACCATGGAACACCCTCCCTATTCTTCGGATTTGGCTCATTACGACTTTTTTCTCTTTCCTAAAGTGAAAATGACTATGAGAGGTAAACATTTTCTGGACGTAGCGACCATTCAAAGAGAAATGACAGAGTGTCTAAAGGCATTAACTTCAAGTGACATGGAACATTGTTTTCAAGAATGGCAGAAGCGCTGGAGTAAGTATATCACTTCCACAGGGGAGTACTTTGAAGGGGATAAAGTAGTTGTAGACGAAAAAATAAAAGAAAATTTGTTACAACATCAGTCTACGAACTTTTTGTCCACACTATGTATTTAGTGAAGAATAATTCTAAATTAATAATTATTATTATTAATTATTTTGTATTTGTTAACATATTTTGTACAAATAAAGACTACAGTATTTTGTACCGGGGAAAACCCCAAAACGTTCGGAATCCAAATTTACCGTTGGTACGTTCTTTTAAAATGACCCTCTGTTTTTCACCTACACTGGGGAGCTTACACTCTCACATTATGGAACTGTGTATAAACAGAATTTTTATCTCATATAAAGTTACTGTTAGGTGTGCACTTTCACAATTTAGGCTCATTAGGACATATTAAAATAAAAAGAAATTTCTTAAAACAAAGAACATAACATGAATGCAGAGTATAGATTTCGAAAAGATAATAAAAAACCGTTTAGGTAGTAGATAATTTCAAATTTGGCAGATTTGGATACTCACTGACTCATTCATTCCGTATAGCGCCCACATGCATCTAATTAATTTTGGAAGCAGTTAGCAATTAATAATTAATTCAAGTTACATAATTCAAAGATTGAACTTTTTTACTCACATAGGTACGTTTGGCACTATTATAGTGTTTTGCAAAAAAAAAAAAAANAAAAAAAAAAAAAAAAAAAAAAAAAAAAAAAAAAAAAAAAAAAATCGTGACGATTCCTAAGGTTCATTATTGAAAATAATAAACCAAAAATGTCCAAATGAAAGTCGGCAATACTTTAATTTCTCTTTTACTATTACGTCCGTATGACTGTGACAGAAGAATGTGCAATAATTAAAGTTAAGTGTAGGGTGAACAAGAGCAAGAATAAACTTGGCCGCAATAATACATATCACTCTGTTCATGGGCGATTGTTGTCATTAGTGGTTGCAATTTTACCTTTTTCAATGATAATATTTTCGTGAGATAATTCATAAGTGGAAACGGTAATTTTCAAAAAACGTACGAACGGCATATTTATGTGGATTCATTTCGTACGTTTTGGTACAAATCATGATAATTAAGTTGGCTACAAAAAATGGGGTGCTCCTGCAAACTGAATGAACCCTTTTCCCCAGACTAACCATTTCGATCCAAACGTGTATCAGATAGAAAATGCAAGAGCAGAATTTACATAACTGTCATTCTGCCGGCCCTGCTGTATGGATGCGAAACGTGGTCACTAACAATCATTTCGAAAGAAATGCTGCAAAAGATTGAGAATAAGATTTTGAGACAGATTTTTTGACGTACATGGGATGAAGAAACAGGACTGTCCAGAATTAGGAAAAATAGAAAAATATGGGCACTATATGAGGATGAAGTTATAACAGCAAATATGACAGGCAGAATGAGATGGTAGTGGCGCGAGCGAGATAAGAATTAATAATACAGAAGAGTTTCAACCTAAATTATCAACTAACAAGAAGCAAAAGAGGACGAGAAAAACCAAATAAACGGTGGAACGACAGAATTAAAGAATTGCTTTTGTAATAAAATCTCCTTAAAAGGATGTAGAAGAATGGACCGGACGGCCCAAGATAGAATAGGGTGGGGAAGACTCATTGGAGTAGGTTATGGAGCCTCGGCCTATGTAACCGGATAAGTATTAGTGTTAAAAAATTAATATAAATATTATCTACTAAAAGTAAAATATCTATAATAATATAAAGACTTACTTCATGAAAGTAGTAAACACAGACAACACTTTTGTTTGTAATGATAATTGGGTATAATTTAATTATTATTTAAATAATTTTTATTTTAAATAATTTTAAACAAAATAAACACGCAACTTTTTTCCAAATGAAAATAATTGATACACATTCGATATGTTCACCATACGAAGTTCAGGAAGTGACTGAAATCTTCAATCGCCGAGCTTTCCCTTTAACAATGTTTCATTTTTTCCTTCTTATTAGCTAACCTTTGTAATTTATAATAAATTTTAATTATTATTTTTTATTTCTTGTGATATTGATCAAAGAAGATGAGATAAAAAAAAAAAATATTATAAAAAGAAGAAAAATATCTTATTTTTTTTAGAACTTAAATTGTGGAGAGATATAAAAGTGTATTTTGTAATCTAATAATCCAGGTAAGTTTTGAAAAAGCGGTAAATTGGTTTATTATTTTCAATAATGAACCTTTGGAATCGTCACGGAAAAAAATGACCCACCCCCCTCAAAATTTTATATTTTACGTTTATTTTAACAAATCCGTTTGTCCGCCGTGATGGGCACTTTTGCCACTTAGCGTTGACCAATTTGGATGAAATTTTTTGTACATGTCCCATCTGGTCTCTAATTGTGCCCCGAAACTTTTGGGTGCAATCGAATACCCTTAGCGGTTTTACCGCTTTTTAGCGGTTTTCAGTATTGCTGACTAAAAAGAGAATGATAAGAGCTAGAGATTTGAAATTTGGTATCTATGTCATATTGGGGTCTCAGTAAGCTCCGAAACTTTTGGGTGCAATCAAATATACCCCTGAAGGTTGTTACTACATTTTAGGGGTTTTCATTCATTCTTTCTAAACAGAGAATGCTAAGAGCCACAGACTTGGAATTTCGTATGTATGTCAAATTTAGGGTATAATTATAAAGCTCCAGATTTTTTTTGTGTGTGTGGGGGGGGGGGGGAATTTTTNGGTAGGGGGGGGGCTTTATCTAAAATATATTCGGGTTACATTTTATCTATTTTTCGAGGTGAAATTTTGTATCTTTCTCAAATACAGAAGAGTTTTTGCATATCCCTAAAATCGCCAGTCTGGTGCAGACAGACTGGCGCGTTGGGTAGATATTTCCAGGATATTGAAGATGTGTTCGTTAATGGCAAACGTGTCTTTTTTTTTGGTACAGTCATATTCATCCCTAAAGTCGAAAGTTGGGTTCGGTTAAAACATGAGGGGTTGAAATTTTGCAGGTATTTTTATGCATAGGAAAGTGTCTTTCTTTAAAATAATTTAGTGGAATTCATAGGTAGTATTTTTTGGAGGGTCTTAATTTTACCCCCCCATTCATCTTCTGACCGGACCAGACTGGCGATTTTAGGGATAAATATAGCTGTACCATAAAAAAGAAACGTTTGCTATTAACAAACATACCCTCAATATCCCGGACATTTCTCCCCCCCATAGGTAATACAAATATGACTATAAGTAATTTTTTCTACAGAGGTGAAACGGTGGGGAAGCTATTTTGACAATATACCCGTTAAAACGTGCACAAGGTAATTTTGGGTTCGATCACTGTATGCGCAAAAGAACTTAAATATTTNTAAATATTTTTTTTATTCGGGGGGGGGGCGTAACCGGACCCCCCTTGTGTGCGCGCCACTGATGTTCACTATCATTAAAAGTGCACAAGTGGTCCCAGAGTTATCGTCAAACAAGACTATCGAAGAAACCTAAGCTTCCCTTCGTCATTTTATTTATTATAATTTTATTACGTCAACCTATTTATAGCAAATTAAAACGTTTCTTTAATCTTTTAGTCATTAAAATTTAATGTTGGGAATAAATTAAAATTTAATTAGTGAAGTAGGTGCAAGAAGAAAATTTCGAATCAGTTTCCATCAACTATTAGAAGACTAATACAGTGCGTCCATAAAATCTCCCGGTCCCCTCTTAACTTTTGAGCCGCTCAATCGAGAAATTTTATTTACGGCCATAACTAGAGGTCTAGTCTTTTTTCATGATATACTAGCTGTCTCACCCGGGGTTGGGGGAGCACATATTTGCACCCACCCAGTATATTGGAGCCTATTTGAGGTTTATATGTTTCGCCAGACACTTTATAAAGGCATGACCGTCTTGCTTGTGGTTATTAGTATTTTCTAAATAGGCTTTTGTCCGATAACGGTTTTGAACTCGTAACTCTGGAGTGGCTGGTCATAATTTACAAACTGTGTTCTAAATTGAGGACTAAAAGGCCAGGCGTTACCCAGTTGGTATACTGACTAATGTACTGACTGGTCAATGTAACTCAACGATGGCTGAACTTGGAGACTTGAAATTTGGCACGCAGATTCCTCTAAAAAATCACCTGGAGGCGAGTTAGAGGCAGTTGTGCTTATTTACTATCGTTGAAAAAAATATAAAGAAATTGGAATTAAAATCTTGAAAACTATAAGAAAAAGATTCCCTTTTGTAATAAGGAAAGACATGTTTCGCTCCTTTGTTTAGACACCTTGTGGGTACATATTTCATAGGTAATATTAAGTATGCAGGAGATCTGACAAATATCAAAATTATATTTTGATATTTGTCAGATCTCCGCAGATTTTCCTGAAAATTTGCTTACTAAATTTAATATTTAAATTATTCTAGAACAATTAAATTATTCTAGAACAAGAAGCTAATGTTTTATTCCTCCTAAGAACATCCTTTCCGTTGTTCAGCTTTTGCATCCTCATTATTATTTCAAAGATTTATATTCAGAAATCCTCCAATGGTTTTAATCTTTCTGTAAATTTTTAATCGTACTAATTATTTTTGTTTGAAAAAATATCTTCATTTGAAATTTTCCACTTCTGCTCTGCTTTTATGATATTTTAATGTTTATATTTGTTTTAAGCCGTTCAGTCACAGATCGTGAAGTTCAATCAATAATTGTAATGAATGAGTGCCTTTGGTGAATTTAATTATTTTCTTTGAGAAAATAATTTTATCTTTATTATATTTTGTTGATACTACATCAATTTTATAATGACTACATGCACCCAACAAGTTACATATAAAAATAATTTTAAATATTTAATTTTCGCTAATTTGAAAAAAATTCGATTCGACAAAAATTATATATTTCAAATTCTTTCCTCAAACAAAAACTCGTGAAGTTCATTATTTTTGGTTTTCGTTTCTTCAAATTCCTCTCCACAATAATATATTATTCGTTGTGAGTGCTGCGATTGTGACAACTCAGAGATTAGAATCGCCACGCCGAAATTGAAATACTCCCAGCAAAAAGATTACCATAATAGCACTATTCATGTTCAGAAAAAATTAGGTCTCCGATTTTTATAAAGTTTGACCGAATAAACTGAGGTCTTATTTTATCACAACGATTTTTCTTTGTGATCACTTGATGATGTTCTCCTGTTAATGCCAAAAAACAAGAACAAAAGGCGGTAAGCAAAGATAGATAGGGACTACAAGAAGTATTGGATTGTTAAATAACACAGTATAGTCTGACTGAAGGCTTAATCCAGAAGATGCACCCTTTCAATCCCACCAGGGTGTGGGGAAGAGAAGCAAAGAAATATCGTGATATATATAAACTGTAGTGGTGCTACCAACTTTTCGATGCCTATGAATCTAGCATATGGATCCACAAGCTTCAGATTCTAGCGACCACATGGTAATATGTAGATATGTAAATGTAGAACATCTATGTGATAATTCCCAATGGCCTTTTCACAATGTCCATTCGGCATTTGTGGATATCAAAGCATTACTAAGAGCCTCATGTACTCTTTTTTTTTGATAATGCCGTCAATGGTAGTTACTACCAACAAAGTAATTACTTACTTGTTCTCAAGAAACTGAGAGCACTCCGAAAACACTGCTTTTGTATCATATAGATGAAAAATCGACCAATGTGACAAATGGGTATATTATTTTACTGGCTGCTAAAATTACCCCCCGCCCAAAAAAATATTGATATATTCCGTTTTTATGTAGGTATATCTATGTATTAGAATTCAAAAATGAAATAAAAAACATCTTTTCGACCAATATTGAAATCCGATGAAAAAGCGGCTAAAATCGCCAGCAGTATATTCAATTGCCTACAAAATATGACATTCGGACCTATTGTGCACGAAGACCAAACGGGTTAAATTTCATAGTGCAGAATTAACCATAGTGGATAGATATTAAACAAATAATATAACAGCAATTTAAAAATGCTTCACAATGGCAGAGTGAAAATAATGAAAAAGACAACAAAGGCATTTTCCTTTCAAATTATATTACCGTGACAAGCTCTCGAGGAAAAAATCTAACGAGCCTCCTGAAGAGATTTATAATTTTTCTCAGAAATTCTTCAACGCAAGACAAGTACAAAGGAATGGCGTACCACTAGAGTAAATTTTACTCTTGTTTAAAAAATCCATGTTGACAAAAAAAAAAATGTTGAAATGTTTTGCATAACATGGCATGAATTAATTATTTATTGAGAATTAAAATAACACTGTCGTCCGTATTTTGTATTACTATTCGCTACCGCTACAAAACTCAATATTAATACGAGATGGTGGTACTTACGCTGCGCCTGTGGCGGAATTCGGCTCCTATTTAGAAAAAATCAATTTTACCCAAGAATATTATTTTTGGTACTGCGTACACCTTTGTGACGAATTTCAACTTTCTTGTTCATTCCCAAGTGGTACTTCTCCATTGTGGACTTTTAGTGGTACCTGTCGCTAGAGTGGAATCGGTTCCATTGTGGAACCTACCCCTTATGATGAGCACGGTTTCTATTTAGAAAAATCAATATTTTACCCAAGAATATTATTTTTTGTACTGTGTACACCTTTGTGACGAATTTCAACTTTGTTGCTCATTCCCAAATGGTACTTCTCTATTTTTAACTCTTAGTAGTATCTGTCGCTAGAATGGAAACGGCTCCATTGTGGATTCTTGGTAAAACATACCCCTTGTATGAGCACGGCTTCTATTTAGAAAAATTCATATTTTACTCAAGTATATTACTTTTTGTACTGCGGAACAACTTCGTATTAAATTTCAGTTTACCCGAAGGGGTACTTTCAAGATCGTAAAAATGAAAAGAGAACTAGCCTAATATATTTAATTTTAATTTATCTAGCTCAATATTATGGCAGTCGAACCACAGCACACCGACAAATAATGATTGTAAATAATTCTATTTATTATACGTTATATTTATTTATGGTATAGTTTTGGGAATTTTCTCAT
>CM022874.1:44837152-44849299 GCA_012654025.1 Pachypsylla venusta
TATAGAAGTGATGATTACATATGTATAAGTTTATTAATTAGTTGCGCGTCAACTATAGAAGTGATGATTACATATGTATAAGTTTATTAATTAGTTGCGCGTCAAGTATAGAAGTGATGATTACATATGTATAAGTTTATTAATTAGTTGCGCGTCAACTATAGAAGTGATGATTACATATGTATAAGTTTATTAATTAGTTGCGCGTCAACTATAGAAGTGATGATTACATATGTATAAGTTTATTAATTAGTTGCGCGTCAAGTATAGAAGTGATCTCACTCCCAATTTTTTTTGGCCGCACTTAATACGTCGGACATATACAGTTTGCACTGTTCAAACGATCAAAACAAACTTTCGCGGGTATCTGTCGCGCGTATCGGTCGCTAGGAACGGAATGCTGCAAATAGCTCGCGGCCACCTGTCGCGGTCGCGAGGAACGGAATGCTACCTTTATCAATGTAAAAATATAGCAAATAGTATAGGAACGGAATGCTACCTTTATCAATGTAAAAATATAGCAAATAGCTCGCGGCCACCTGTCGCGGTCGCGAGGAACGGAATGCTACCTTTATCAATGTAAAAATATAGCAAATAGTACTGAAGATCACCGAAGTTAAGCAACGTACAGCGGGGTTGTTCTATGTGGGTTCGCGACCTCGTGATGCTAGCCATTTTTCAATGTGGGTAGCAGGTTTGCAAGTTTCAAGTGAATAAAGCGTAAAACCCCCGTCTCGTAAGACCAATATATGTTAAAAAGACGTTAAGACAAATTTTTAAAAAAATCCGATTTATTTCCATATGAGCATATCTCTCTCAAATATTTCATTTCAAAAAGTTTTACCTAGAAATAACGAGGATCAATGAGTACGCTAAACTTGTTGTCTAGCATACCTACTCCTTAAGAAGTAACATTTAGTTTTAACTCCATGATTGTACTTCAAGCATTAGTTTAGTTCTATTTTAATTCTTGAACTCGTTCCATTTTAATGAATTTAATATACCATTACACACATATATATTATATACATGAAAAATCATAACTAATAGTTGGCCTTTTGGGACACTTTAGACCTGCATGGTGGCCATTTTAAATGAGTGAGATATCCAATTTATATAAATACTAGTAATTACGAGTGAGTATACAACGTGCTGGACAGAGGAACATTAAAATACTGATTTTTCCAAATAGGGCCCAAGGCAATTTTATGATATTACGAGCTATTTATGTTCAATATTCATATCAAGTTACATAAAACATCGAGTGTTATTGTGATACAAAAGACAATTTTCGATTCCAAATTTTCAGTGCCAAGCACGTTATGAGATCTGCGTGTAAACAAGATATCTACTAGAAGCTTGAAATTCGTATAAAAAAAGAACAATAAGAGCTGTAGGACTTGAAATTTGGTGCCCATTTATTTCAATGTTATGCATTGATAAGGAAAATCGTGTGATGTTTACACCAGATTCTTTTATTCTATTCACTAATATTTCATTAATTGTGAACGTTAGTGAACTCCACTTTTGACCCCGGAATACATCCCGAAATGCACTTGTATATGTGTATGTATGTTTGTTTGTTACGCGATACAAGTCACAATTTTTATCCGATTTTGACGAAATTTAGTATACATGTTTAGGACATGAAGAAAATTTGCTGTATAGTTTTTGGAGGTTCAGGGGGGCCATATTGTGCTGTGTGAAAATGATTTTTATATTTTAGCGATTTTTTGTAGAAACGTAAAATTTTGACATGTTATGGCTGGTGTTAAGGGCTTTTCGATTTTGAAAAAATTGGGGGCCCAATATTTTGTTTTTGAAAATGATTTTTTAAAAAAGCAAACTTAATTTATTATCTAAACACTAATCTTTATACTAAAAGTATAGATACTTATTATAGTAAGAAGTCTAGTACTATTTTTAACGTCTTTTTGGTTTCAAAATAGCTCCAATTTTGTTGGCTCCTAATTCGTTAGTTTCCCATCCTTTCATTGTACTTTTTGCTTTATTGTACCAATTCTGAATGTTCTTGTAAGGAGAAATGTCATAACCAGACGCCTGAAATATCAAGGAAAAGAAGAAAAAAATCATATATTGTCGTATAGGTACTAGTTCTAACCTCAATGTGGATTACAGTGAACATCATGCGGCCCTGATTCCCTAAATAGGTCTGAAACCAACAAATTCTATGAATCTAATAAATGTCCAGAACAAATTTCTTCAAAATCGGACAAGGCTTTCGAGCAAAAAAGAAAGAAAAACTAGATCTTAATTTGTTCGGTCAAATAGGGTTCCGTGACTACTGAAGTCTATAATTCGTTCCGTCGGAATACGTGTTTTCAACGCAATAGGAAAATGTAAGAAAGTGTAGTTCAGTGTTTGTGAGTAATATTATACAGGGTGTCCCAAAATTCCGAGACCACCTGAATATCTTTTGAACGGCTTTATGTGGAGTTTTGAATTTTGCATGGTATTATATCCCAAATTAAACCACCTGATGGTGTGATCAATTTTTCAGGGGCGGGTCCCATGTGGCCCCAGGGGGTCCAACTTTTGTATTTTAAATACGAAACCCCATCTTGTGATACATTTTCAGAAAGAGAATAGAATTAGAAGCACTTTGCAAAAAAAAAATTACACATCTAGCTTATTTAATTCCAAAATGGCGGCCATTTGAAATTTCCAAGATATGACTTCCAATAGTGTCTAAAACTAGTGCGAATTATTTGCAATGGGATATTGAATCATTGCATAGGACACCAATGTCTCACAAAAAATGTATCACAAGATGGGGGTTCGTATTTAAACAACAAAAGTTGGACCCCCTGCAAGCCACAAGGGACCCGCTGCTGAAAAATTGGTCAGATCATCAGATGGTTTAATTTGATATATAATGCCATGCAAAGTTTCAAAACTCCACATAAATCCGTTCAAAAGATATTCAAATGGTCTCAGACTTTTGGGACACCCTGTATTAATTTTAGGCTTAAACTATTATGATATATGAATATACAATATATTTTATATGAATTTTAGTGTAAACTGTAATACCCAATTAATGAATAGTGGTTGGAGAATATCTTGACAAGTTGATATCACGAAAATGTTTAATCTTTGATTACGAAAGTTTATATGTTCCAAAGAGATGAAGTAAGAGTAGGAGAGTGTTTGAGATGAATGCAGAGAAAATCTAACACCTTTAATGAAAAACCTATTCTGACAGTAAAAGGTCTTATATGTTATATATTTCTGGTTTCATTTTTTTTTATGGGCTCACATTTTTTGCAAAGGTACTTGAATCTTTTTCTCACATGTAAGTTTTTGTTAGGATAAAAGGTAACATTTTCATGTGACATTTGAACATATAATTCCGCAATATACGTGTTGCTATTTTATCATACTTACAACCAAAGTGGATATGATTGCACCATAAGAGAAATCTGCCACGGTCATTTGATTTCCAGCCACCCAATCTTGTCCTTCCAAAAATAGATCTAAAGTCAACATTGCATTGTCTAAATTTGTAGCGGTAAATTCTGGAGCTGGAACCTTGTGTTTAATAGGATACTGAAAGTTCAAAATAATACACACAGGAAGTTATTATTTCTCGATAATGCTAACTTTTGACTTTTGATTCAGTTAATTAGCGACACTGATGCTGGTTAACTGAATCAAACACATTGCTAAAGTTAAAATAAAATAATCATTTATAAAATACCTACTATGCTTCGTTTCAGGAAGAGATTTTCTACTGCTTTATAATGGGCTGAAATTTTGAGGTCCCCAGAGATGAAATCTCGAGTTTCAGCCAATGGTTCGTGTGTATGTTTTTTTTTTTTTTTTTTTTTTTTTTTTTTTTTTTTTTTTTTTTTTTTTTNTTGTAAACAAGATATCTCAATAAGTGGTAGAAATTTGAAAGTAAATATGCTTGTTACATTTTTGCTAAGGATGAACCACAAAATTTTTGGTTGACATCGAATCTACGTTTTTGCTGTTTTTAACAGTTTTCACGAATAAAAGCCATAGGTGAGAGTTAGAGACTGCATATTTGATAATTATGCATGACACGAATATCATGAGACATATTGATCACAAACAGATACACATGCGCGAACCAATGGCTGATATTCGAAATTTGAGACCTAAAAAAACCTTATTACAATATTTACTTCTTCTTTTTTAGATAGAGAACGTCGTGTGATGTTCACATCAGATTTTTTAATTTTCGTCCTCAGACATTTTCAGTTAGAAATAATTTACATTCAATAAGAATTCCTTGTTAAAACTTGTGATCACAACTCAATATCTTACCATGTATCTTTCTAAAAATCTCTGGGATACTGTTCCCAAATCAAAGTCCAACATTTGATTCATGACTGCTCTTTCTTCAATGTTTTCAGGTATGAGACCAGAATCTTTTCCATATTTCTCAACCAGATATTTCATAATGGTTCGGCTGAAATAAGAGAGTTTACGAGTACAAGATTAATAAGTTTTTTAAGCAATGGCCTACAGATTGTGCTAAATCTCCGTCTCGAAAACCTTAGATTTTAAAGAGACGTTATAATTAAAAAAAAATCTGATACTTAGTTACCTATAATAAACTATTGTAGACATTTTTTTACTTACCTACCTACCGCGGCTAATTCAGCTCACTTATTTATTCATCAGACAAAGACGGTTCGAATGGTTCAATTGAACGCATCCAACATAGGGCGTTGCGAGTAATGGGCTGGAAGATGCACCTTGGCAATGCTCCCTATTCTGAGATTGAGTCCCAACTTAGTCTGCTTCCCCTGTCTGTACGCAGGAGGATGTATGACATTATATTTCTTTTTAAAATCTTGCATTCTAAGTTGGACTCCCCTCGGTTGTTGGAGGCTGTCAACATCAATGTTCCGGCATACCCTACTCGTAACACCCTTCCCTTTCGTCCACCCTTTGTGAGAGCTACATTCCTCCAAAACTCCCCAATGATTCGCTTTCAGAGGACCGCGAACCAAATGTCGGACAGTTTGGATCTTTTTTCGACCTCTGAGAACGAGATCAAGAACCTGTTCCTTTCTTTCCTATCCTGATCCTATTTTTTATATAAAAGAAAATTATTACTGAGGTATAATTTTTTATTATTATTATTAATAGTTAAGAAAAAATATATTTTTAAGTTAATTAGGGAATTAATATAATATAAAAGATAGTAAAGGGTCCGCCCGTCGATGTGTCAAATAAAATAAAAATAAAAAATGGTGAAGTAATGTCGCATTATGTTACTTCGAATTATGAGAATTGACATAGTTTAGTGATAGACAGGGCCGGATTAACCTTCAACGGGGCCCAAGGCAACCATCAATTTAAGGGCCTTTTTTTTCGATTAAAATAAAAACTAATAGCTTTCATAAAAAATTTACTGTCAGCACGTAATAATATCAATAAAATGACCATCTACATTTTAAACATGTCGTTTTCTATATTTGTTTTCAGCAAATTCATCAATTATATCATCAATATTAATTTTCTTCATTAAATCTGACTCAATGCAAAGTATACCTAACATGTCTAGTCGCTCTTGTCTCGTTGTAGCTCTTTCAGCAGCTTTGATTCTTTTTAATTGCGAGAAGGATCGTTCGGCAGAACAATTTGTGATCATCAATGTTAAAAAAATCCGAAGAGCTATTTCTGTGTTAGGAAATACATCTGCTAATTGATCTTTCATGAGAATCTTATACAAATGACTACCATATACACTTTCGCCCGTCGTTTGATTTCATTGTGAAGATTGTCGATGATTTTGAGGAAACCTTTTGTCCTAAAATCATCTCGTGGTGAAAATTCTACTTCTGGAGCATTTCCGTCGTTAGGTTGTTTTTTTGTACGACGAGTACGTTTTACCATTCCTGTATAACCTACATCAGGTAATAATTGTTTTGTTTTTTCCTCGAAATCATTGAACGAGACATTGGAAAGATGCAGGTCTTTTACTATAGCTATACAATACAACGCTTTGATGTGATTTCACTTTGTTTTGTTTGAGTATTTTGTATGTTTTCTATTATTTTCAATTGTGATTATATTTTCATTTAATTCTTTGGAATTTTATGTTTGTAAGAAAATTTTCAAAGATTTTTCATTTTTCGGGGGCCCCCTAAAATCGGGGGCCCCAGGCAACTGCCTATTGGTTAATCCGGCCCTGGTGATAGATGATGATAGCAATACATCTTATCGTGTATTGAAAAGTAAGAGCGATAACGTCGCCTCTCCTCCTTCGAACAGTCTTTGTCTGATAAATAAAGAAACCTTTCAACCATCCAGCACAATCCCCAGAAACTTATTAATCTGGAGAGAAACTTATTAGGATCAACTGTCCTCATTCGAACTACCTATAATTTTGGTACTCGAAAAATTAATAACTAATTATCTTCATTTTGATATGTTACGCATGGGATACCTCTCTGAAGGAGAAACCAAAGGCATTCATTTGAGGTCAGGATGTTTTTTTTCTGAACCTATATTCAACATAATATTTGACTGCTCTACTGAAAATTATTCACCTGTTAAATTAGGAATAAGTTGTCAAGTTTTTAGTTCTTCTCATGTAGCTTATAATTAAACATATTTTTGATTTGGCGGAACTAATTGAGGTCTAAGTACAATTATGTAGTTCACAAAAATTCTAATTTAACTGTTTTGATTTGGCGGAACTAATTGAGGTCTAAGTACAATTATGTAGTTCACAAAAATTATAATTTAACTGTTTTGATTTGGCGGAACTAATTGAGGTCTAAGTACAATTATGTAGTTCACAAAAATTCCAATTTAACTGTTTTGATTTGGCGGAACTAATTGAGGTCTAAGTACAAGCATGTAGTTCACAATAAGCTGAGTCCTCAGGAGGCTGAGTTACCCCCTAACAAAAATTTTCGACCCGTCCAGGAATCGAACCCGGAATAATATACTATGTGTAACGTAATACAATTTTACCTTTCTGTAAGGGTGAATCCATTATCGACCAAAGTTGGAATTGTATGTTGTGGGCTGAGCTGAAACATCAACGAAAATTCGCTATTATAAAATGACAATAACCTTAACAAATAACCAGGTATACTTAAAACGATAAAATCGTTTTAAAAAGAGATCTTCAAGTGAATTATTATTATAAAATATTAAAAGATTTTTTTTAAAAAAAACTTTATCAAATGTTCGAATCGTCCAGGAATTGAACCCAAAACCTCCATGGTGCAAGCCGGGTGTGATGCGAACTCTGCCTCGGAATATATCGTTTATTGAAAGGTATTATTGTTTCATAAATCGTAAGAAAAAACATACCTAGATACTATTTTTACATTTTTCGTCATTCTTTTCGTCTCCATAACATTCAAGCTCATTCGAGAGAGTGGTTTTATCCCCCAATCGCTAGAAATATAAAAAGCAGCTACCCATATTTACATCACCCAGCCTGGGCTGGGCACGAAATAACCAGCAGCACTAGATCTCGAACCTTCGTGGTCACCCATCAAGTAAAACTTCGCTGGACGCAGAACATAGGGGAACTTTTTCAACATTACAATAATGATATGATAAAGGTTATGGAAATATGGACCTCTCTCAATTTATTATAATATTTGCTTGTGAGCGCCCGGTAATAAGTATGCAATGTGTACTACAACTTAGACGAAAACAATGATATTTATAATATGCAAAATATTATAGGAATATTCTTTTGAATATTATAACGATTTCTTGGCGTTTTGCATATTTTACACATATTCGGATTTTTTGAATTATTTTGGGAGGAAAATATTATTGAAAATAATAGGTACAATTCGTCAAAGATTACGACACACCTCGCTCACCTACCGAACCATATCAAACAGTAAGAAACGAGGGGACTACCTCTCAGCGGAGCTATAGAGATTGTAGATTCCTTAAAAAAAGTTCAAATCAAATTTACCCCTTTCGTATACTGAAAAATTAAGAAGGAAATTTGACGTTGTTTTTAGAAAGAAGAAAAATCCTTGAATAACCTATTACATATATGGGCGATTTTGTACATATTATACTCCGGGCTCTACTTATAAGTAACTTAATATTATTGTGGAACTGACCCTTATCTGAGTGAATTCCGGTTTGGTTTGATTCAGTTCTTTCATATTGGGTGTTAACGACTTATAAGTAACTTAATATCATTTTGGACCTGACCCTTACCTGAGTGAATTCCGGTTTGGTATGATCTCCTGCCAGGAGGTTCACTTCTTTCATATTGGGTGTTAACTACTTATAAGTAACTTAATATTACTATGAACCTGACCCTTACCTGAGTGAATTCCGGTTTGGTATGATCTCCTGCCATGAGGTTCACTTCTTTCATATTGGGTGTTAAATTCAATGCTGCCACTAAGAGCAGAACCGCTCGGCATGGCGGGCTCGCATCAAACATGTACAGATCCATTGCCATTATGTCTGCAGTATCTCCAATAAAAGGCTGATAAAATTTTCAGCTAAAAATTAATTTATCTTGAACAGAAATAAAAAAATAACGTAAACATTAGGCTATGTTCACATGACCGCGCGGTTGGTCATACAACCGCGCTGCACAAGATCTATCTAAATAGTTTATATTGTTTATATGACCGCGCGGTACTAGTTCTACAAACTTGTATCGATTTTTCATATGATACGGCGCGGTCATGTGAACCTAGGCTTATTTTTTTGTCAATTTCAAAATCTATAGTAGACATAAGAGAATGGCCAGTAGTGATCGTCAGATTGCTTAAGCCAAATATTTATTAAAAAAAAGTAGGCATAGGTGTACCTACATACAAAAATCAATGTGACACATGGGGTTATTATATTACTAGCTTAATAAAATTACTCCACCCCTCCCAAAAATATATATATATATATTCGCATAATATTACATTTCAAGGTACGCAGACGAAATCAGTTCGCTCTACGCCCCCCCCCCCCCCCCGGTACCTTGTACCTCGCACACCAGAGTCCTTGAAGGGCACTTTTGATGAAATTTAGCATGTTGGTGCTAATTGGGACCTATATCACTGTAAAAAACGTATATTTCATTCGATTTATGGATTCTACGTACCTGATGGATACGTAGTATAATATCAAATTTTGAGAGGGGCATTTTTTTCGTGACGATTACAAAGGTTCATTATTGAAAATAATAAACAAACAAAATTAAAGCTCTAGGCTCTTAAAAGACAAATAAAAAACAATATTTTTTCAGGGAGTCCGATACAGGATGTCTCGAAATAAAGAAGCTGCGCTCAATGTCTTGGGAACGGTTTGAAAATTCGAATAACGCTAAAACATTTCAAGGGGACATTTTTTTCTATTGGTTTCCCAATTTTGGGTATATTCGGGAAGGCTAACGGGGGAGGGGGGGAAGGGAAGGTCATCTTTGAAAGCTTATATAGAATTACGTTTCTGTAATAATAAAGTCATGAAAATTAAAATAAAATGAACGTACTTTGAGATCTACCTGAGATCAGAACTCAAAACAGGACCGGAGTTACGCCACGAAATAAGAAATCGACTATTCTAAGATATATCGATTATCGATAGCAATCCATTAAATAAAAGACAAAATCGTATTTCTTTATTTTAAAAGAACATTTTTGCAAGCATCTATGGCGCTTAGAATACACCAGTTCTCATTAAATCACTGAAGTTAAGCATTGTTCAGCGAGGTTGTACCGTGTTGGTTTCCACGTGGGTTCGCTCCCCCGTGATGCTGGCTGGGTGAGGTCAATGAGTGTAGCTGGTTTGTCAGCTTTCAGCGAATGGAGGGTAAAATAGATGTTAAAGAGACGATAAACAAAAAAAAAAGGGATTTTTTTGATTTCTTAGAAGTTGGATATGCTAGAGGCCAAAATTGTTTCTTTTTATTTTTAAAGAGAGTTTTTTTGATTTCTTAGAAAGTTGCGTTTTTGTAGCATGCGCGGATATAGTAGCCCTCTTGTTTTGGGGGGGCACAATCGCACAATATACCTAATAGAAAATTTGGAGGGGGGAGGGGGAGGGACTCGTAACCTACAGACTGGGGGTTCGAGTCCGGCCAGTACTTTTTAATGCAATGTTTATCGAGTTATGCATGATAACTAATTTTTAAAAGCTGTTGAGCTTACCACAAATACTTTTCATATAGGTGAAAAGCGATTTTATAAGCGTGATTACGAAAAAAAAGTGACACGTCAAAAATGACAGAATTTTTGACGATTTATAGGTGAAAAGCGATTTTATAAGCGTGATTACGAAAAAAAAGTGACACTTCAAAAATGACAGAATTTTTGACGATTTTTTATTTACGTATTTCTATTTAGGCTTGGGAATTATTCAGGGGCCCGTGCCCCCCCTCCTTCAGACACAGTTTTTACGTGATTAGGTATAATGCAATTTGAGAAACACCGCCAGATTAAAAAAACTGGAGGGGGGCACGCGATCCTCGGGCCCTCCCCTATATCCGCGCATGTTTTGGAGATATTAAGATTTGATTCTTAATCAACGACATATTTGTAACTATGGAGATATACAAAAAAATCGGAACAAAAATTACAAAAAATATAGAATTTTAATTTTGTATACTAAAATTATTTTATATTTAAAGTACTTTTGCAGGCAGAGTCGAACTTACCTCCAATGAATCTGAATGAAGAATAAACGCAAATTGTTGCAAAACTGACCATGCTTAAAATAGTTTCCTTTATTTAATTTAATTTTAAATTATATCATTATGACCACTTAAAATCATCACCCGTAAAATAATTATCCTCTAAATAATAAGGTAGGAATATTTATTTTCAGATACGACTGACTTTATGTTTACAGGGTGTAAAATGATTTCTTTCCAAGTAATAATTTGTCAATCCAGACAACAGTTGTGCACGTTAATGAACTCCACTTTTGACCCTGCTATACATCCCGAAATGCATTTGTTTCTAAATATTTATACCAAATTGCGTCAAAATCGGAAGAAAATTGTGGCTAAAAGATAAAAGCCACAATTTTCTTCCGATTTTGACGAAATTTGGTATAAATATTTAAGACATGAAGGAAATTTCCCGTATAGTTTTGGGACGTTTTGAACTGAGTCTTGGACTGATTTTTCAACAATTTGATTTATTGTAATTTTGAAAAAAGAAAAGAAAATTGTTCTTGACCTTTGAAATTTATCAGATTTAGTTGGTGAAAATGATAGAGATCAACCAAAGAAGAAAGGTACTCATAACTCAAAGTTTTGGAACTCGTTCTGAAATCACCCGATTTTATATGGTCATGCAAGATGCAGGTAACAGAAGAATTTCCATAGTTAACATTTCTTTTTTTTGTCAGATATATTCCAAACTGTTAATAACACCTATTTTAATAATGATACTAGATATTTACGCTAACCCAAGGAACAAATATTAGTCCAATCAATATAGAAATCGAAAACTGTGTAGGAGAATGAATTGAGCATGATTTCGAACTATAATTATCCCAGAGAGCGAAAATGAAAACCCATTATTTAAAAAAAAGCTGATACATACAAGCACAGAGAGTAACAAATTTGACTTGCATCCCACGCATACAAACGTGTGCTGTGGTGAGGTAGGTATACGCCATTATTATACAGAAACTTTTCTAAATGCCTAAATAAACGATTATACATATTTAAACAGTATGTACATATATGCCTTCTTTCTCCGCCGATTCTTCCCTAAGTCACCCACCCTCCGACCACAATCCAGGCCATAAGCTTTCGAATATTTAAAATATTGAAGGAAAGAAATAAGTTTCCACTTCAGTTACTTACAAAAGTTAAATTAGAAAAAAGTTGCTCAGGGGGAGATTTAGATTTTTCATTCATAACTTTGTTCCACAATCATTGCATATGCTATCGAAAGAAAGTACATTTAGCGCTGCATATATTTCAATTACAAAATAACAAAATGTAAGCAAGAAAATCTTGGCTCTGCAATATGAGAAAATGGTTTCAGTGTTCCAAAGCACAACTACGTATTTCTAGCAGTGAAAACCAAAAATCAATTTGCCATTATGATTTTCAATGGAAGAAGAATACAAACTGATTTTATCTAAATCTATTCGCGAATATAGTAAAATTGTAAGACTCAGTGAGCTTTAACCCTA
>CM022874.1:44876070-44902905 GCA_012654025.1 Pachypsylla venusta
ACTTGGCCAAAAAAAAAAATAGTGATATCCCCCCCAAAAAACAAATCCTGTGCAAAAAGACGCCAAGAAAATGTCTCTACCAAAAAGCCAAAAATTCAAGTGGCTCATATCTCCCCTAGAAATATGGTCACAAAGGAAGTGATAGATATCATATTATAAGTGCCAAGTTTATGTCACCCCAAAACAATTCGCCTACAAAAGAGGTGATATCATGTATTATGAGTACCAAGTTAAGGTCAAAATATTTGCCCCAAAGGGGATTCGAAAGCTACAAACAAAAACTACAATCAACCTTTTGCTCTTGGGCACTTGGCGCATATTTTTGTGTAATATTTATAGCGCACTCTTACAGCGGATAGTTAGTAGAAATACACACTTTAATATTCAGATAAAATGTGTTCCAAGTGCCTGGGGGCAAAAGGTTGATTGTAGTTTTTGTTTGTAGATTTCGAATCCCCTTTGGGCAAATCTTTTGACCTGAACTTGGCACTCATAATATGATATCACCTCTTTTGTAGGCAAATGGTTTTAGGGTGACATGAACTTCGCACTCATAAGATATCACATCCTTTGTGACCATATTTTTAGGAGAGATATGAGCCACTTGAATTTTTGGCTTTTTGATAGAGACATTTTCTTGGCGTCTTTTTGCACACGAAGTGTTTTTTGGGGGTAAGAAGAACTAATATATACTCACATGACAAATTGTGTTTAAAATAGGAAGACCAAAATACTTGTGGATGAATAAGTAAACTGGCCGGGTAATTTAACAACAACTCCGTGTAGGGCGGGATATCTTCCAACGCTATGTAATAACAATTGCCGTTGTAGTCGGAGAACTTTTTCACGTTGAGTTCTGCATAGTGTCGAGCTGAATTCACAAATCGCATCCAATTTGAATTGCCAGGATCATCAGCAATAATAACTTCTCCTTTACGCCAATTTAATACATTCACCTGAAATGATAATGAAAACAGTGCCAACTTTGCACATGGTTTTGTTCTTACGTCTAGATAGGGGAGAGATTAGCTTCTAAATTCGGACTTTCATAATATATACGAGTATGTACATTGTACATACTAATAGATATAATGGATTTCACTTTATATTAGGTGTCAGATTTGGAAGGTTCCATTTTTAAAAATTAAGAAGTATACTTATTAAATCTAAACGAGCTTCATAAATTCTCACCTCGCCGCATGGGCGTACGCAAGGGGGGCCCATAGGGCCCGCCCCCCCTAAAATTTCTGGAAAGATACACTATTAGATAAAATGAGTTTTAAATGATATAGGAAGAAAGTTAAATTCATTAAAAGTTAAACATGGCTTTAGCCAAAGATCATACAACGTTGAATACACTAGTTCCCGCCAGATCACTGAAGTTAAGCAACATCGGGCTTGGTCAGGCTCATTTTTCCGGCCCAACCCAGGCTGGGTGAGGTCAATGTGGGTAGGTGGTTTGCAAGTTTCCAGCAAATGGAGGGTAAAAACCCCGTCTTGAATAACCAATATAAACATGGCTTACAGTTAAATTCATATAAAGCCATGTTAACAACATTTTTTAAAAAATGTTTAGGAATTTAGATTAGGTAGAAGCACACCCATGTTATATTTATGTAAGTGTGCGGAATAATCCAGGGGCTTCCCGGTCATATTGGAGGAAGTGCTCCACATGAGAGTTTATATAGAGGTTTGTGTATTTCGAGGCCAAAGCAGTGTAAAACTGAGAAGCTGTGAATCAAAAGGCAATAGAAATTAATAATAATTATGTGTCAGAAAAAATAAACATATTTTTCTGACCACAAATTTTTCTTTCATTTTTTTGACCCGTGATGAGCCAGGGGCCCACATATTTTTTCTCGCACATATTTTACATGTAATTTTCTTTCATAATAATGCCCCAAGATTAACCGGGGCCCATTGTGGAGCCCACATATTTACATGTATTTTTCTTTCATATTTTTGCCCCCTGATATTTATTCCCACACTTATTTTACAAAGTAGGTATATTTTTTCATGTTTTTGCCTCCCGACGAGCCAGGGGCCCATCGGGTCATTTATTTTTTTCACACATTCTTCCATATTTTTACCTCCCGATGAGCCAGGGGCTCCATCGGGTCCATTTGTTTTTTTCACACATTCTTCCATATTTTTGCCCCCTGATGAGCCCCACTATTTTTTTCTCACACATATTTTACATGTTTTTTCTTTCATAATAATGCCCCACGATGAACCGGAGGTCCATTTGGGCCCGCATATTTTTTCTCGCACATATTTAACATGTATTTTTCTTTCATGTTTTTGCCCCTCCCCCGATGGGTGCACGGTGGCCCAGCCCGCCCCTGCCTTTGTTCCTCAATGATAGGGACAGTGTAAATGTAAAGTATGTATGTACATAAGACAAGTAACGGTAAATAAAACGTTACCAAGAGTATTTTTTTTTAAAAATTAAATGTCGGTCCACCCCCTAAGCAAAATCCTCCGTACGCCTATGCCTCGCCGGACTTCTTCTCCGGATTTCCCACATTTTTATGCAGCTGTAAAACGGTAACAAACCCGGGACTATTTTTTTTTTTATAAAATCTGTTCCGGAGTACATACCGCTGACCGAATATGAAGGTAATATGAAACCGGTTGTTCCGAAATTGGATATAGTCATTATCACTATTGCTCGTTAATGAAATTGTTAAATTTTATAATGTACTAGCTGTTTTCCCGTGCTTCGCTACGGTTACAAAATTCAACAACCATTTCGAGATCACGAAGTTAAATCTTCTCAATTTTAGATTTTTGGAGGAACCGATCCTGATAATGAACACGGCTCCTATATAGAAAATTCAATAGGTATTTTTCTCAAAGATATTACTTTTTGCACAGCGGAACACCGTATAAAATTTCAGCTTTCTCGCTCATCCCGAAGTGATACTTCTTAACTGTGGGTTTTTGGTGGAACCGGCCCCCAGAATGAGCACTGCTCCTAGTTAGAAAATTTTATTCAAGGATATGACTTTTTGTACTTCCGAACACCTTTGTATTAAATTTCAGCTTTCCCGCTCATCCCGAAGTGGTACTTCTCAGTTCCGATTTTTTGGTGGTAAAAACCGTCCAAAAATCGGGGAAAAAACGGAAATTTTCAATTTTTTTATTTTTTATGCGGTCCTTATATTTTGGGGGGTCTATTCTCGGTAATTTTTCGTTATCTCTTTTAGTTTGCCCAGAAAAAAATTGCAAAAAGACCGCTAAATAGCGTCATTTTAGGCGGTAACTTGCTCCCACTTGCAGTCTATTTTTTTCCTTTCTTATTACGCACCTACAAACCTACATACTAAAAGGAACCTGTGTGCCAAGTTTCAAGTCTCTACGTTTAGCCATTGTGGAAGTACGTTGATTATCAGTCAGTCAGTACATCAGTCAGTACGTCAGTCAATCAGTCAGTATACCAACTGGGCTTTGCGTTTTATAAAATAGATAGATAGATTTTAGAACGTACATCAAAGAAGTTGTTCATAAGCACTCACATTCCATGCATGAGAGTGGTCCCTTGTGTTATTGTAGACGCGTCTTCCTTCATATGGACCAAAAACTGTCAATTGTGGAATGAGACATTTAGTCCATACACCCAATCCACCATTAGGCATAGATGAGAAATCAACTTCAAGTTCGGAGGGACAAGTCAGGTAGTCCCGACTTTTAACAAATTCTGGAACCTGTAAAGTTATAAACTATCCCAATTCTTGGATGTCCAACCTAAAATAGATCGAGATGAGGAGAGGGGCAAAATGGTAGACACGTTTTTCAATTTATGTCTTTTTATGGGATCTAATAAATAATAGCCATTTTGTTTGTTTTTTAAAGGATATCAGCTACTACAATTAATACTTTATAAAACCTAATAAAAACACACAAAAATTAATATCTGATATAAATTTATCTGGGAGCCCTTGTCAATTCTCAGTCTCCAAGAACAGATGTATGATGACAATTAAAAACTTTGAAATGAATTATATAAATTTAACCACTAAAACAAATCATTGTAATACTGTGATAGTCACGACCTCCACATTTGTTTGTCGTGATTTCAGTATTGATAAATATTGTGATTTGATTTTTTCCTTTTAAATCACAAATGCTACTACTATCTCATAAATATTTGTAGTTATTTTTTCGTAATGTCTGTGACGCATTGGTATCATGTGACGCTTTTTTTTGCGAATTCAGCAAAACACGCGAATCTGAATAAAAAATATTTTGCAAACAGGTCCGAAGAAAATAGAGGTTAATATCAAATCAGCACCTCCCTGTGTACCTCACATGGGTATCACGCTTCACCTCTCAAAATAAATTTCATATTAGCCGTAAACCAAAAGCGTGTAAAAAACTGAATTTAAAATATTATTAATTCTTAAAATAATTATTTTGAATTAGAGGAAATAGATTGTATGATACCAACCGTCCAAACTCTTACCTAATACAGATGCACAAAATGGTTCATTGATGAACCAGAAGAACGGAACAATTAATTTACTCACTCGTTTGTCATAAATCCTTTTGCATTTGCTGACATCCCTATGAGCCTTCCAGTCCAAGTCAAAAAATTTGAAATCACATTCCATGACTTTGTCAAAATCTGAAACATTTTTTCAAAATTCGAAGAACATTAATTTTTTGGTCGTTCAAAAAATCCACTATCTACAAAGTAGGTATTCTCGAGTCTTTTCAGCGCCCTGTATCATCACAAGTGATAAACTTTATGTTAATAAAAGAAAATTACTTTAGGGAACCGCACAAATCTGACGTTTTCAAGCGGTTCTTTCAAAAAGATGTCTAAATTTCATTTTTCATTTTCAAGAAAACAAAAGTTGAAACATTTTATGTTGTCAAAAATTTAATGGAAAACCTTTGTTAGCAATCCGTTATAGTTTGATTATTTGTTTCCATAATGCTTATAGCTATTAGATACAAGAACATTTTTCAATTTTATTATATCAACTTTTCACATTAAATAAAAGAAAGGACTGAAGAATGGCAAACAAGCACAGCAATACCTATGGAAGACTAATGGCTTCTTCTTCTTCTTCTTCTTCTTCTTTTTGTCAGGGATTCTTTTAAAAGTTTTCGAGGTATTTAGTAGATAAATGGGGAAAATTTGGGCAGCAGATTTGAAATGTCATTAAGAACCCACAGCGAATTCATATCTAATCACATTTCATTAGTTCTTGAATTTTTTTGGAACCGTTCAATTTTTGGAAATTAATGTTTGTAAGCGTTATTTTTGGGAAGAAATATTATTATGTCATAATATTATTTCTTCAAAATTATTATTGAAAACACTAAATTTACGACACGGCATTTGGACAACAGCAACAAAATAATTTAAGTTTTTAGTGTACTTGCCTGATTTATTGTGAATGTGTCTCGGACAATCATTGTTCAGTAAATCTTTTTTCCAGGCCATCTCACGTTCCAAGTCTAAATTTTTCCAAATTCCGCTTACAAATCGAAAACATAAGACCAATGTGAAAGTCACAAATTTCTTCATTATATCAGTCATCTAACAAAGCACAGGCTTGACTAAAATCATTAATCAGATTACACTATGTCTGAAAGACTCAGGGTCGTTCAATGAACCAGGAACCTTTTCATTGTCATTCGACACTCGATATGGCGAACTCTAACTCCGGTTCCGAGTTCCCGAGACAATCCCATAACTAGAAAAGTGCGTATTTTTGATTCAGTATAAAACACTATAAATTTTAACGATAGACAATACGAACTCCATTTTAAAGGCCTGGGACGGCGTACAAGAGGATGCCAATGGTACGACAAATTGTGATTTCCTTGGGGATGAAACTTTATGTCTTGATTGCGTAGCAGATAGATTGTTTCCTGACTACAATCTCCACACTGGGGCCTTTACACTGCCTGAACATACCCGAGCGGAGGAAAGGCGAAAAAGGAAAAGGCGTCACATGTAGAAGGATAACATTTGAAGAAGGATAACAGTGGGCTATTCAGAATAAAATCAAATTTATGGTCTAGCTGCCATAGCTCAGAGTGCTTCGCATACAGAGAAATCAACAATACGCACTTTTTATTTTTCCACTCCATCAGTCAAATACTAAAAAGCAACAACACCACACACAAAATGGGAGACGTGTATCCTTCAACAGCTAGGAGAGAACTAGATTCATTGAACACCATTCTCGACGAATCCAGTTTACCCAGTGTTTACACAGAGCGAGCGGCGAACGAGCATCCCTTTGATGATTCGTCGGGAAACTGACATCGCGTAGATCAGGCTCAAGCACGAACGAGCATTCGCTTCTAACCTGATCAACTCGCGGCAACGCCAAGAAAAACAAAACGAGCGTGGTATACCTGGGTACTAGGTACCATTATAAAGATATCTTGAACCCCGGTACAGAGGAAAAGTTAAATAGTATCTATGAACTTTCAATTCAAAAGGTGAAACAAGCCGTAGAAACTGTTTTTTTTTATTTTAAAACAATGAAATAATTAAGCAATTCACTGAACAAGGCATCTTTTTGTGAATCAATAATAATTTTTTATTTTTTGAAGCATTTGTGAAGAAAAATATAGGTATTTGGTGCTTCATAAATGCTCGACTTGAAATATTACAGCAACAAATAAATAATACAGAAGGATAAAAACAGAAATCTGGAATTCATAAATTTCAGATAAAAATAGAAAAATCAAAGAGAATATATCAATCCACATCATAAATATAATACCTAAAATGATTATCCATTTTCCTTGAAAATTTTGTAGAAGAAATTACAAGTACACAAAGGACAGAACCCGAAAATTTCCTCTCTCATAAATTGTTATTAGGTTATATATTTATTTTTCGACTGTTTTCAGAGTGATGTGAAGAATTTAGTGAGACAGCCTACTCGACTGTGGAGTGAAGGCATTATTTATTATGAAATAGACAAGAACTTCCCATCGAGCAAACAGCGATTTATTGAAAAAGCTCTCAGTAATATAATGGCTTACTCATGTGTGCGTTTTAGAAGGCGGATTGGGAACCATTATCCGTACATAATGTATAGAGAAAGCGCCAATGGAAAAACGTAAGTAATTTTTAAGTCATTTCACNAGGCAGCCTACTCGACTGTGGAGTGAAGGCATTATTTATTATGAAATAGACAACAACTTCCCATCGAGCAAACAACGATTTATTGAAAAAGCTCTCAGTAATATAATGGCTTACTCATGTGTGCGTTTTAGAAGGCGGATTGGAAACCATTATCCGTACATAATGTATAGAGAAAGCGCCAATGGAAAAACGTAAGTGATTTTTAAGTCATTTCACCCAAAAGCGGCTGATTGAATTTTTGTATTTTGATTGTGGATTTCATATTTTTGAAGTTATACTCGTACTTCTTTAGGCGCGTTATGAAAAAATGATGAGAGTGAAATTTTAAGATACGTGCGCGCCTGTAACAAAAAATTATCACCGCATCGTGTAACCCAAAATTATTACCGCATCAGTGTAACACAAAATTAACACAGATGTATTTAGTTATGAAAAAATTATGAAGATGGAGTTAGTGTTGAAAAAATGATGAGTTAAATTTAAATATTGTATCTTCTCATTCTAGTTTTCATAGTTGCTTTTCATAGTAACTCTGTTTCATAGTTGCTAGGTTCTAAGTTCACTCCCGGGTGAGGTAGTATGTTTTTTTGAAATACTATTAAATTTATTTTTAAAAAGAAGTATGACTTCTCACGCGCGTACATAAGTACACGCACCCATTTTTTTTCTTCTTCTTAATTTCAGCTGTTCTTCAACGGTGGGATTCACAGGGAAGAAAGTGAGTTTTGTCAATCTTGGAAAGAACTGTTTTGTATTGGGCACCATTCAGCATGAGACACTTCATAGTCTTGGATTCTGGCATGAGCAAGCTCGTCCTGATCGAGATAGATTTGTTGACATTCATTATGATGCTATTAGGAAAGGTGAGAGCCCATTTTATGACTAATCTAAATATTTTTCATTATTATTTAAGGCCGGTCATACACGCACCGATAAGTCTGTGCAGACTTCTCTGTACAGACTTATCTGCGCAGCCAAGTTTGTCGTGTATGGCAGGATCAATAGATTTCGATATCTGCACAGATCTGAAAATCGGAGACAAAATCTGTGCAAATCCTGCTATACACGACAGACTTGTCTGCGCAGATAAGTCTGTACAGACAAGTCTGCACAGACTTATCGGTGCTTGTATGGCCGGCCTAATATAGGAATGTCTATTGAGACTTGATATTTCGTTTTATGAAGGAAAGATTTTTAAAGTTTAATTTTTCTTTTTTTTTAATTTGGCTTAACGTCTCTTTAACATCTATTGTTCATTCAAGACGGGGGTTTCACCCTCCATTCGCTGGAAAATTGTAAACCAGCTATCCACATTAACCTCACCCAGACTGGGCTGGGCCGAAAAACAGGCAGCATCACGAGGCCGCGAAGTCACGTGGACACCCACATGGCACAACCTCGCTGCACGTTGCTTAACTTCAGTGGTCTATCGGGAACTGTTGTATTCAACGTGCCATAGACGCTGTCCGATTGACTATTTCACTTTAGAGAAATTAAATGAATGAAAATTGAAGATAGAGGTTTGACCAAATTTAGGTATTCGAATTTCGGGCCTTGTACCTACCTATAAGCTAGGTACTTTTTAACGTTATTGATTTTCTTTTATCTGATATTTAAGCCTTCAGGATCCTTCTCCTTAATATGTATTGGTAGGATTTCGTTGAAGCTTCTTAATATCGTTAAATCATAATTGTTGCGTAGATCGTTGTTGATGGTTTTAGCATGATTAGCGTTATGCNATTAAATGAATGAAAATTGAAGATAGAGGTTTGGCCAAATTTAGGTATTCGAATTTCGGGCCTTGTACCTACCTATAAGCTAGGTACTTTTTAACGTTATGTTGATTTTCTTTTATCTGATATTTAAGCCTTCAGGATCCTTCTCCTTAATATGTATCGTTGAAGCTTCTTAATATCGTTAAATCATAATTGTTGCGTAGATCGTTGTTGATGGTTTTAGCATGATTAGCGTTATGCGCTGGCAAAGGTTTGTGCTCGTCATTGTTTTTGATATCATGTCTATATTGTCTATGTCCATTCATTCTTGTTCTAATGTGTTTTGTTGTGAGACCAATGTATTTCAGGTTACAGTGTTTACACTGCAAACAATATACGCAATTTTTGGCCGCACAAGAGTTATTTCCAATTATTGAGTATGTTTTCTTGGTGACGTTGCTTTGAAATGTTGTTTTTCCCCTTATTAGTGCACAAGAGGCACATTTTGATGTTGTACAAGATCTACTGATATTTTTTACAATATTTGATTTGTTCGTTTGAACTTAAATTGGGTTATTAAGGTGTACTCAAATGTTCCTTAAATTTTAATACACCCTAAGAACCCATTTCAAGAACGATTCAAACGAACGAATCAAATATCTCAAATAAAAATATCAGTAGAGTTTGTAAACATAAAAAAATCTTTCCTTCATAAAAAAAATACTAAATATAAGTCGCATAGGATTTCGCTGTAAAAAAATCAAGATGGTGTTGTGTCTGTTTGTGTATAAAAGTGCTGAGATTTTGTATTTTTGGTGGATAGATTGTGTACCAAAGGGGCACTTATTGATCAGTTATTAGTATTACCTACCAAGAACATAGAAAATATTTAAGAGGAAAAAATATCTGAATTGTTTTTCCATTTAATTTATTTAGAACTTTTCACGATTGTAAATCTGTGTAGAACGCGTGGAATAGGATTGGGTTGTTGAGCTTTGTAGTTTCGTCGCCATAAGCAACTCTCAAAAAACATTTTCCAAGATGGTGGTCTCACATTGACAATTAGAAAAATTGTCAGAAACTGTTTGNAAGTGGCAGAAAAAAGGGGGTCTTCATACCTATAAACTCTGGTTCGTGTTAATATAGTCGGTAGTTTTGCTTACTCTTGACGTAAGCATATCTACCGACATGCTTGATGTATAAGAAGGACATGTCTGTCATCTACTGTATCACCAAACATTCTTATGAATTTAGCACAGCTTTCAATTTTGAAATGAATAGGTCTTCCTTTCTAGATGGTTATTGTAAAGAAAATTATTCTTCCAGGTAATGAAATAAATTTCAAGAAGAGAAATGCGAAAGAAGCAACTACATTAGAACTACCATATGACTTTGGAAGTATTATGCATTACAGTAGATTTGCCTTTTCTAGAAATGGAAAAACGGCAACTCTTACACCTAAAAAAATACTGAAAAACATAGAATTGGACAAAATAGGACAACGAATAAACATCAGTAAACTGGACATTGCCAAGTTGAATGAGTTGTACCAGTGTCCTGATAGCTATTACAAAGGGGAAGATGTGAACAATTTGAAATATGTACAAAGCAGACCAGTGAAAATAAAACGGTGATGATCAACTAATGATGTCATGCAATGATAACTACAATGATGGTCAACTAATGATGTCATTCAATGATAATCACGATGATGGTCAACTAATAATGTCATTCAATGATAATTACGCCTAGTCAAGGAAGAGGCAGGAGCAAAAGATTTCTATCACCTTCCTGATGTATCTGCTGTCAATTTTGACGACGCTAAATGTTTCAGACAAAAAGGTTTTGATTTTGACGATGCTAAATGTTTCAGACAAAAAGTCAATTTTGACGATGCTAAATGTTTCAGACGAAAAGGTTTTGATTTTTTGAACTTATACTTCTTTAGGCGCGTTATGAAAAAATGATGAGAGTGAAATTTTAAGATGCGCGCGCACCTGTAACAAAAAAATAATATCACGGCATCAGTGTAACACAAAATTATTACCGCATCAGTGTAACACAAAATTAACACAGATGAAGTTAGTTATGAAAAAAAGGTGAGAGTTAAATTTAAATACCTATTGTATTTTCTCATCGTATATCCATAGAACGTCGTGGCTCAGTGGCAAGGCCCCTGTTTCATGGTTAGTAGGTTCTGAGTATTCACTCCCGTGTGTGGTAGAATGTTTTTTTTTAAATATTATCAAATTTATTTTTAAAAAGAAGTATAATTTCTCACGCGCGTAAATAAATACACGCACCCATTTTTTTTTTACCCAACGTCACTTTAACATCTAAAGGTCATTGTAGAAGGGTGTTTTACCCTTCATTTGCTAGAAACTTAGAAACATCTGCCCACATTGACCTCACTCAGGAACAGAAAATATCACGGGGGGCTAAACCCGCGTGGTGTCCCAGTCAAACCTCACTTAACCTAAATGATCCTACGGAAAGGTACTCGTGTATTCAACGTGTTATTGGTGCTGTCGTTTTCCTCTTCACACGATTCCAAATAGAAGATTCATTAAAAAGTTAGTCTAAAACTACAAACATATTACAGAAGATTCATTAAAAAGTTAGTATAAAACTACAAACATATTATAGATTATAGAAGAATCATTAAAAAGTTAGTCTAAAACTACAAACATATTATAGAAGATTCATTAAAAAGTTAGTCTAAAACTACAAACATATTATAGAAGATTCCTTAAAAAGTTAGTCTAAAACTACAAACATATAATAGAAGATTCATTAAAAAGTTAGTATAAAACTACAAACATATTATAGAAAATCCATTAAAAAGTTAGTATAAGACTACAAACATATTATAGAAGATTCCTTAAAAAGTTAGTCTAAAACTACAAACATATTATAGAAGATTCATTAAAAAGTTAGTCTAAAACTACAATCATATTATAGAAGAATCATTAAAAAGTTAGTCTAAAACTACAAACATATTATAGAAGATTCATTAAAAAGTTAGTATAAAACTACAAACATATTATAGAAAATCCATTAAAAAGTTAGTATAAGACTACAAACATATTATATTATAGAACATTCATTAAAAAGTTAGTCTAAAACTACCTTCAATATTACGTTTTCAAATGGGCAGACTAAAATACTTCCTGATTCAAATTCAAGAAAATTGTTATGCATACATACATTCCATCGTGCAATATGGTGCAAGCTGTGGGAAACCTACCATGAGAATCCCAAGAAATTTTATGAAAATCGGATAAACGTTTTACGAGTAATGGTTAGAAAGTTATAGTAACCTACTTGGCGACCGTTTTGAATTGCTATGACTACCAGTGGCGTAGGTAGACATGTGGGGGGCCCCGGTGCAAGATAAGCGAATGGTACCCCAGGAGCATGACCCACCTGTACCAAAAGGTCTGGTTAAAAGTACCCCACCAAAAACGAAATACAGATTTTTCTGTACACACACACACACACACACACACACACACACACACACACACAGGGTGTCCTTAAAGTCTCACCCCACATTTTGGGAATGACTGAAAATATAAGAAAACGCAAAAACACATATCCCTTAGATTTTAGGAGATTGATTTTAGACTACAAAAATTTTGGCCCCGACTAGCCGTTTAGGCTGTACACCGGCGGGCTTCAAAATCTTAAATGAGAAGGTATACTTTGTTTTAAAGGTATGAAATATCTCTATTATACACAATAATAGAGATATTTCATAAAATAGTCTCTAAGTAATTTATAGTAAAAAAAATGTTGACTTACATTCTTACATAAAAACAAACACGTTACAAATTATTTCCCTTTTAAGGGTAAATAAAAAACCAAGACGAAAATTTTGAGTTTGGCTAACAAAAACAACAATTTTGGTATTTTTCTAAAAACGCAATTTTTTCTGGATTCGGGCCTTGGGGGTCCTAAACCTCGGGGGGCCCGGTGCGCCGCACCGGCTGCATCAGCCTAGCTACGCCCCTGACGACTACGTCACTGAATTTCGACACTATTTACTGTAACTAAAAAAAAAGCATTTCCTCCATTGAGATATGTAGGTTAGATAAGAGTGTAGCCCGTCTTATTTATATTCTTAATTTGCATGCGTGCTGCTGGTCAATAGCCTCTGGTCATGCGAACTCTAACTTACAAAATGAAGGAAAACATTTTCAAGAAGTTTTCAATTTAATGGGAGTCTCCCACACACTCAAGTTCTGTTTTAGTGTGTTGCTTATTTTGGTATCTACTTTATGAGTATATTCGCCTTAATACGAGGGGGNTGTGGTTGGAGCAATTCTGCCGGAGTGATTTTGTGAGATAACTTAGGAAATGGAGAGAATTTATAGAGGAGGAGTATGTGAAGTGACGTCGTTGTGTTTGGAGCCATTCTGCCGGAATGATTTCGTGAAATAACTTTTTATCATCCGGCGTAAACGTTGAGATGACCGACCCATGCGAAGAGTGCGCCATCAAGCCGTTGAATTTTTTCCTGCGGAACAGACAGTCAACCAAATGTTCTACCTAGGGTTATTGAATAGTCTGAAGGAGAGTATTTGGAACAGATCGATTTAATGGTCTTTGGGAACTGATTATTTCCTTACGACAATGCACCTGCTGTCCTGCTTACACAGACTCACTGAGAAGTAGCCCCCCCCATCTTCCACGCTCCCTGTTCACCTGATCTCGCTCCTGCATATGACTTATTTTTGTACCCGAAAATTAAGCTGGAAATGAATGGGGAAAGTTCTTCAACAGTAGATTAAGTAAACAATAAATCGTGGGAAGAAAAATAGACCATGCGTTTGAGTGAATTTAAAAAATGAAATATTTAATATTGAACAAAATTATAAAACCTTTAAAAAAAAAAAGATAAGAAGCTATCAAATATAAGAGATAAAAAACACGTATTTTTCAATGTTATGTTTTTCATCTCTTGTATTTCATAGTGTTACTAAGCTGGACGCGGCACAAGACCCGCATGAGGACAAGTTTTTACCGGAGCCAAAATTTTACGGGAGCCACTATTATAACATAATAGATTATTTTCATTTCGTTTTTCAATATGGCGACTAGTTGATCCGGTAAAAATGTTTTACCGGAAAAACAACTTCATCATCGAGGCATGGCCAATCAAAACGTTTCTCAACCCCAAAACAGAGATGTTTTGGGGGACGTTCATCTGCTTATATTGAACATTACAAACGAAATGAATACCCTCTGTAATTTTATAATAGTGGCTCCGGTAAAAATTGGCTCCCGTAATAATAGTAGCTCCCGTAAAAATTGGCTCCAGTAAAAACTTATCCCCTAGCGCTTTGTGCCGAACCCTCCTAAACCTGAAGCTCAAATTGCACCTTCAAAAATATAGATCAGTAATTTGATAGTTCTACCAAGTGTCCTAAAGGTTTTCTTTCTTTCATTCTCTTCTGATGATGGTGAGATTTGGGAGATGCTCTAATTTAGGCGACCTAAATTGGATCTTTAGGATTTCTTTCACTTATAATTATAATATCTCTGAAACTGTGACCTATTTAGGTATGAAATTCAATAAGGGGATTACAATTAGATACTTATATTTTTCTACTAAGACATTTCTGTCTTGAGTGCTTCAAATAATATAAGTGCAAGTAATACAAACAAAGGCACACATAAAAACTTGTACACGTGGGTATAACTATATTCGTAGCTTGCACGAGATTCTAAATAGTATAAGAAAGAAATTCGAAAGAGAGAAAAACACGAAAATATTTCCTAAAAATCCGGGAAACATAAAATATATTTGTATAAATATCTATTCCACCCCCCACCCTACCAACTCACTCTCAAAAGCCAAATGACCAACAGTGGACTAAGTTCTTACTACTACATTCAAAAACTTTTCAGTCTAACTTGAAAAGTGGAAAGTAGGTACACTGACATAAGTGTGCTCTCGCTTTCCAAGTAGTTTTCTATTTTATTTTCTAACTTCGCGAGGAAGTGAGGTGACTATGAATCGCCTGTGTTTTGACTTTAATTCAGGAATGGGATGTTTGTCTTAAA
The DNA here is from genome assembly GCA_012654025.1 of Pachypsylla venusta. Classification (NCBI taxonomy): domain Eukaryota; kingdom Metazoa; phylum Arthropoda; class Insecta; order Hemiptera; family Aphalaridae; genus Pachypsylla; species Pachypsylla venusta. The sequence continues at coordinate 44,890,975 of CM022874.1, forward strand.
TCAGTTTAATTTTTATTTCATTAAAATTTAATATGAATAAACAATACTTAAATTAATTTTTGTTAATGAATTTTTCCAAAATTATTGAAATTTATAATAAACGTAAAATTTTGATGATGTCTTCTGTGCACCTGTCAAGTTCATGATTTCTATTTCAATGTAAATATAAGGTTTTTTCTTTGAAGGAATATTATTTTAAATATTTTTAATTTTCGTCTTTAGACTTTTTCAAAAATTGAAAAAGTCTAAAGACGAAAATTAAAAATATTTAAAATAATATTCCTTCAAAGAAAAAAACCTTATAAAGTCATCAAAGACATAAAAACAAAAATGATTTTCTAATAATCAATGTAAATATAATTATTATACGTAGCTAAATCCTCAAATATGTCAGATTTTTATAACATAACTCGAGGAAAAAATGGGGGGGTTTGAAAAGTCTGTTGTTTTGAAAATCCCGAATCTAACAAAATAATTGAATAATCTAACAGTCTGAAAAACCCAACATTTTGAACATGTGTTTAAGTGCATCAGCATTTTCATAAACCAAATCGGGTGGTATCTTCAAAACACTAAAAAGGTCAAACAGGTGGCGATTTTACTTTCATAACCTTTCGTTTTTTTATTAACAAAAAAGGTTTTAGAAATATTTCCCTTTTGAGTTATTTAAGGACACGATTCAACGTATTTGCATTTCCAAAGTATATTGTTATACAATAGTTGTTTTATTACATTTTTAAAAGTATACAGCGGGTTCATAAAGTCCCCCACCCATCTTATCATTTGAACGGCTCAACACAGAAACCTGAAATTTTGGTAACGGACATAGGAGCACATTCAGGGTGGGCTCGGGCCCCCAACATGAAAATGTTAAATATGATGAGCCACTTTTTTATTTTCTTAATTATTATTATTATAATACATAATAAATTATTATTATTATACATAATAAACCATTATTATAATCAAATTTAAAAAGAAACTCAAGGAGATATTGCTATCTTTAGCACCGTACACAATCAATGGCTCTATTACCGGATGATTATATAAATATATATATCTTTGTTTCTTAAAGGAGTTAAAATATTTCTGATGGGTAGTATCGATTCGCTATTGAGAGTTTAAATTTAGATGCTGGGGAGATTTTACTTAGATTTGGTGCACTTTTGGTTGCGTTCGACCTACCGTTGTAACGCCGTGTGTGTTGACTCCTCCAATAATGGGATCAACATTTGTGGTCTGGCAGTGGTCAAATATCTCTTTGATATTTGGATTTGAAATTTTGGTGGACGAATCGGTATTGTTTAATAAAGTTTTTTTTTTTCTCTCTCTCTCATTTTATTATTATATTGTGGGGATTATAATAATTATTAATATACGGAATATATAATTTTTAGGAACTCCATCAATTTAAAATTTACATCATACTTTGTTTTTCTCATATTTTATTCAATTGTAATGTGTCGCAAAACTTTAGCACACAATAAATACATACATTGTTGTCCACTTACTTCTCGCAATTGCGGTATTCACCCTACTACCGGTCTATGACAAGGTAACAGGACTGGTTTGCTTCAATCACAACATATCACGCCGAAAGTATTTTGCTTAAATCTTTTCTTTGCGTGATATGTTGCTAGAGGTTTCCCTGCCTTAGTAGTCTGCAGATATTTCTGAACAGAAACACTTTCAGTAATGGGAAACCTCTGCCAGGCAAGGTGGATTACCTCAGGACGAGCGAATGGTTTATTGTCTTTGGCTTGAAAGAAGTTGAAATTAATTTTCTACATAACGGTAAGTGATAAAGAGATTCTCTTTGCACTTATTTAAAATAATAATTAAACCATCGAATCATTTGATATTGTCGAAATAGAAACCCAGGATTCGTCACCCAAAAACTCGCAGAATCAGCTCTGATTTTTTATTCAGAATTCAGGCGTGTAATTACTGATTCAATTGACTTCCAATTTTGCTAAATAATAAAATATTATCAACTTTTAATACAGTTTGGACCCCAAGCCCAAGTTCTAAAAACACCGGCATTATCATTTTTCCAAGTCGATCATAGTGAAGAGTTTCGTTGGGACTAAGCTTTGTCTATTTGTGCTCGATCGAAATCGTTTTAGAAATTTTCCCTGCATGGGTCGAATGTTCTCGGATACCATAGTTCCTTAAAAGAGAAAATAAATATCCTAACCACTACGCAAACTACATAAAACTGTAATACACTTTAAATAAGAATGTGTAGAAAATCTGAATTAAATTGAGGTTTGTCTTCACTAGTTTGTAATTATTGCGCGGAAATATCATTATTTCCGCCATTTTTTGGAGTTACTATATGAACAAATCGCTTTTTTTTTTCAGAAAAAAAATCGGTGAAAAAAATACGCTGAAAGATTTGAATCTGTGGCCTCCAGGACTCCAGGCCTAAGGCAAGTGCTTAAGTCACAGAGACCTGCTACAGAAAGGAATATACCCCCGTACATACCCTAAGGGTGTACTCTTCCCAATATCTCACGATAACCCTCAGCCTTACACTATGGGGTGCCAATGAATATAAGTCATATTCTTTTTCTACTTTCATACTTTTTCCGTCACCCCAATAGACGTCTCCGTGGAGTCAATAGACGTCTCCATCGCAGAGTGCGTATCACACTCGGCTTGCACCAAGGAGGTTCCGGGTTTAATTCCTGGACGGGTCAAAAATTTGATAAAGGTTTTTCAAATTTTCTACTTGGTCTGGTTGTGAGTGGGGGTAACTCAGCCTCCTGAGGACAATTGAGTAGCTATGTTAATAGCGACAAGTGGTAGCATTATAATGAAATTGTTAAAGTGTAGCTTAGGCTTGGTGATATTGGAATGATTGTTGAGAATACCTTGTAATGCTATGATGTCCACTAAAATTGTGACATAATAATACAATGAAATATACATTTACATTTTTTTACTTTCCTTATCCTANGCTCTAATTTTTTTTTTTTTTTTACTTTTTCCGTCACCCGGTAAAAGAGTATCTACATTTAATCAGATCCACTCGCAAATAATGATAATTATATATTCCAGATATTTACATCAAACATTCAAAAGTTCGCATGTATCCTAAATGAAAAAGAGTTTCAAAAATCTAAGTACTTACTTTTGTTTCACACAAATAAAAGTATTTACCCTATCATTGGGCACTGACCCCCTTTTTTATTCTAAAAGACTTACGAGGTCATTTGATATCGGTGACCCCTTCATTTTCTTGGCCTCAATTATTACCTTAACACGAAAACGTACAGTCCAAAGCTGCCCCCTTCCACCGTTCCTCCTGCATATTCTTCATGCTTATCAAGTCCCGTCAGTTAGCCATAAAATATTTTCTTTTCTGTTTTCCATTTCTTTCTTCGTTGCTTCCTCTTTTTCTATAAAGAAGCAATTTATTTTAATGATATGATGTTAGCACATCGTCGACCATTTTTTGGTTTCCTTTGATATGGAAAGCTGATAGTTTTCCTATGGAAAAGGTTGCAAACTACCTGTTCCACTAACCGTTTCGAGATTAAAATAAAATCGTTTTCTAAACGAACAGATAGGTTTCGAACTACTCTCACTTATTTGGCAAGTGGTGATTATTATCAAGCCCGTATGTAGGATTTTATTTCGGGGGAGGTCACGTAAAGGGAGTTTTATCATCTAGGGATTATAGGAAAAATCAAACCTTTTCGGGTGGAGGCCGGGGTTGAACCCCTAAAACCCTGTCATGGATACGGCCCTAATTCTTATTAAAGCTTGGATATGTGGTTAACATATCAAAGCAGAGTATTTCTCAAAACAAAATTGCATATTCTTCATGCTTATCAAGTCCCGTCAGTTAGCCATAAAATATTTTCTTTTCTGTTTTCCATTTCTTTCTTCTTTGCTTCCTCTTTTTCTATAAAGAAGCAATTTATTTTAATGATATGATGTTAGCACATCGTCGACCATTTTTTGGTTTCCTTTGATATAGAAAGCTGATAGTTTTCCTATGGAAAAGGTTGCAAACCTTTTCCTTAGCCATTTTAGCCATAAAATATTTTCTTTTCTGTTTTCCATTTCTTTCTTCGTTGCTTCCTCTTTTTCTACAAAGAAGCAATTTATTTTAATGATATGATTTTAGCACATCGTCGACCATTTTTGGGATTCCTTTGATATGGAAAGCTGATAGTTTTCCTATGGAAAAGGTTGCAAACTATCTCTTCCACTAACTGTTTCGAGATTAAAATAAAATCGTTTTCTAAACGAACAGATAGGTTTAGAACTACTCTCAGTTATTTGGCAAGTGGTGATTCTTATCAAGCCCGTATGTAGGATTTTATTTCGGGGGAGGTCACGTAAAGGGAGTTTTATCATCTAGGGATTATAGGAAAAATCAAACCTTATCGGGTGGAGGCCGGGGTTGAACCCCTAAAACCCTGTCATGGATACGGCCCTGATTCTGATTAAAGCTTGGATATGTGGTTAACATATCAAAGCAGAGTATTTCTGAAAATTCCAAAAAATCTACAGAATCGGGATGAAAGGTTAAAGAAACGTTAAGCAAAAAAAAAAAAAAAAAAAAAAAAAAAAAAAAAAAAAAATGGTGACTCCAATAATGAATATTTATAACTCGTATCTCAGAAGCAAACTCCTATAGTATTAGTCTTATTGCATCTAAATAAGAAATCGGCCATACCACTAATTAGTCTTATTGCATCTAAATAAGAAATCGGCCATACCACTAAGACCGATGTCGAACATGTAAATGAAAAATATCTATGTGTTTTCAAAGGCTACAATATGCAGGGAGGGGACAAAACCCAATGCTAAAAAAAAAACTTACCGTTCATAGTTATAGGTACTCTATGATCTTCAAAAATTTTAAATAGAAAGATAACATTTATTTTTTTAACAAAAGTGTGATTTACTTTGAATAGACAATATGGCCATGCCTGACTTGAAAAATCTTATGACCTGAGAGTAGCAACTAATGGGCAAAGTCCTCTATAACCGAATATCAATCTACCTATGATGCCACTCTGTAGCAATAGTTTCCTACTGCACTTTGTTTTGGCTTAGTTTAATAGCCTGTTTTAGGTAGCGGCACCTGTTCTTGACTTATCCGCAGTTAAAATCAAAATAATTATTCATTATCAATTTAAATTCTAATTCCTAACTTAGAATGAATCTGAAGATAATTATTTGTTATGTGGATAACACGAATGAAAAATTTCACATAAAGACAAAGATCAATTTGAGAGTTCTATGTAATTGATAATTAGCAACGACAAAAGGTAAGTATCTATCCACCAAACTAAGTTTATACAGCTTATCTATAGGTATCATCATATTATCGTCTTCCATGGAGACCAAACCTATGAGACAAAACATATATTGGCAGGTCTGTCAAATTTCTATGAGGCCTTAGAATACATTTTTTTCTTAAAAACAATTGGTTTACTAGGTTATCAATTACCAGTATAAGGCGCATCACACTTGGCTTGCACCAAGGAAGTTCCGGGTTCGATTCCTGGACGGGTCGAAAATTGAAAAGGTTTTTTCAAATTTTCTATTTGGTCTGGTTGTGATTGGGGGTAACTTAGCCTCCTGAGGACAATTGAGTAGCTATTAGCGACAAGAGGTAGCATTATAAGGAAATTGTTAAAGTGCAGCTTAGGCTTAGTGATATTGAAGATTGTTGAGAATACCTTGTAATGCTATGATGTCCACTAAAATTGTGACGATAAAGAAAATGAAACAAGTACAAAATAGTATTGTACAAACTCTGCCAATGTTTGATATTTTATGTTTCAAGCTACGCATAATCCAAAAATCGAATAAAAAAATCCGTTCATCCGCTTCTGGATTTTACGTTTCAGGTTCATAACAAACCAAAAATTAAACAGTCGTTGATATTTAAAAAAAATCTGGTGTCAACAGAATACTAGTTAATCAAAGTAAAATTTAACTGGCGGAGAATTTTAGGTACCTCTATTTGCGACAACATTAGGACAAGATTTCTATTTGAACTTGGTAACCAAATTGTGTACGATCATTCACTCTCGTCGTGTCCTCTCTATCAAAGTTTTATGATCTTCTCTGGCTTGTTAATATTTGTCTGTTTATGTGTGTATTTATCTATATAAAAATCACTTTTAAAAGTTCAAAAAGTTCCCAAACTTTCCCCGTAGCACTCTTACTTATAATGATGCAAAGTGCCACCAGATTCTGTTCGTAGCACCCTCCCAATCAATCTAAATTTTACAGATTGTTGTTTTCTTATCTCTTTGGAAAGTTCGAAGCGTTTTACTAACTGGTGTGTCAATTGTAATCGACTGAGCCAAAGTGAACCAAATTTGCTACCTTGACATTTTGAAACCTCCATCGCTGTGCTACCCCACCCTCCCTACTTGGTGGATTTGGCGCCTTGTGATTTTTTGCTGTCCTCCAATCCGAAAATAAACTGAAATGAAAAGAATTGTCATCATTGAAGAAACTAAGAAAATACTAAGCAGTAGCCGAAGGACATTCTCAATAAGAGTTCCGGCACTAGTTTGGAAAAAGGCAGCATCGTTGGGGTTAGAACAAGTGAATACGTAGGGGATCCAAGCACCCATTAACACTCATTTTGAAGGGCATCCAAACACCCAAGCACCCATTGACACTATTTTGAAGGAGATCCAAACACCAAGAAGGGGATCCAAGCACCCATTAACACTCATATTGAATGGCATCCAAACACTCAAGCACCCATTGACACTATTTTGAAGGGGATCTAAACACCAAGAAGGGGATCCAAGCACCCATTAACACTCATATTGAATGGCATCCAAACACCCAAGAACCCATTGACACTATTTTGAAGGGGATCTAAACACCAAGAAGGGGATCCAAGCACCCATTAACACTCATTTTGAAGGGCATCCAAACACCCAAGCACCCATTGACACTATTTTGAAGGGGATCCAAGCACCCATTAATACTCATTTTGAAGGGCATCCAAACACCCAAGCACCCATTGACACTATTTTGAAGGGGATCCAAACACCAAGAAGGGGATCCAAGCACCCATTATCACTCATATTGAAGGGCATCCAAACACCCAAGCACCCATTGACATTATTTTGAAGGAGATCCAAACACCAAGAAGGGGATCCAAGCACCCATTAACACTCATATTGAAGGGCATCCAAACACCCAATGACACTATTAGAAGGGGATCCAATTACCCATTAACACTCATTTTGAAGGGCATCCAAACACCCAAGCACCCATTAACACTATTTTGAAGGGGATCCAAACCCCTAAGCCCTTATTATTATTTTTTTAAATGTATAAAGTTGTGGAACTTTTTGAACAGACCTCGTATCATACGTAATGTGTATGAATTTAACATTACTTACTTTATCTTTGTACACAGAATGAGTGCCCAAGTCTTCTTATTGGTGCTAATGTGTTACTCAGTGTTGGCCAATTATCCTGTGTTTGACGTAGCTACTCAAATGAGATCTCTTCTAGTACCTGCAGGTGTAAATCTTGGTACGGTTATTTATCGACTTCGTGCTTCCGATTCGGACAAAGATTATCCCTTAACATTTGACGCAACAGGTAATTAAACACAAACGTAACAATACAGGGTGAGTCAATTTAAGTAGACTGCTTCATTATCTAGGTATCTGCTTGGGATACAAAACTATTTTGTTTTTCCTAGTGTACCGACCTTCCAAGTTTTTCTTCCGATTCGGACAAAGATTATCCCTTAACTTTTGACGCAACAGGTAATTCAACACAAACGTCACAATACAGGGTGAGTCAACTTAAGTGGAATAGTTCATTATCTAGGTATTTGCTTGTGATACATAACTATTTTGTTTTTCCTAGTGTTTCCCTCCAAAAATTAGAAAAAGTTTTATGCTATTGCATGTCATTGTTACTTCGATTATCCCTCAAGGTCAATTTTATTTTCTCATATATAGGTATGTCGCAGTAGAATCAGTAATTTCATAAAATTCATAGGGATTTAGTATAAAATCACGGAAAATAGACGAACGCGAGGATTTTCGACAAGTTTACTGAAATGCTTTAGGGATTTTATAACCTAACGTGTCGCGTCATACGAGTTTTTATAAAATCCCTAAAGCATTTCAGTAAACTTGTCGAAAATGCTCGCGTTCGTCTATTTTCCGTGATTTTACTAAATCCCTAGGAATTTTATAAAGTTACTGATTCTACAAGTTTACTGCGACATATAGGTACATCGTGCAGAAAATATATCCAAATTTTCTGCACGATTACAATACTTTATCTTCAATAGGAAGAGAAAGTAAAAATTGACCGTCCGTGCGTTATTCCAAAAACTACAAAATAAAAACCACAAGTATGAAATTAATAATACTATAATCAATAATACAGCGTGTCCCAGAATGGCCGGTCATTCCCCCCCCCCCCTCTAACTTTTGATCGGCTTGGAATATTTGAATTTTGTAAAGCTTTAGGAATAGGAAAGGCGCTATTGTTAATTTATTGGTTTTATAATGAGATCCAGGTTCGAACCTTGTAAGTGATTCTACTTGACAAAATGTATCAGTTTACCGAACTTTCTGTTTTTTCCTTTCTTATTACATGCATACTGAAAGGAAACTGTGTGTCAAATTTCAATCAAAAAATTATTCTAAATTTTATTTTGTTACAATGTTCTAAATAAGTTTCTCATTTACACAAATCATCAAAGGTCCACATTTTCATCCTCGTAAGCGGACAAGTTAAAATCTCTGTTTTTGACTGGATGTTGAAATTAGGAGGTTGGCTGTTTTGTTTTTTTCCATTTTCGGGTAGAAACTCTGAAATAATATGGTGGTTTGGGAAAAGTAATGAAAAGTAAACTCTAAATAAAGATAAATGTTTACAAAAGAAGCAAAACACTAACTTTCACATATTTCTTTCACGTAAATAACTCGTATTTGAAATGTTTTCATTCCTCTGACCCTGAAAAATATGTTTTCTTATTTAGTTTTCTTTTCAATATTTTTCCTAAATTACAACCTACCTTCAGAATATCTACCCGTAAATGGCCGTTTTCGAAACGGCCTACAGCAACCAGCAAAAAAAAATGAGACTTGAGTTTGTCAGACTCTGTAGCAATTGTTTCCCATTGCGATTTACTTTCACTAGCTTGTTTAAAGGTAGCGGCACCTGTTTGTTAACTTAACTGCTAGTTTGTCAGACTACAACTCTTATGAAAATGAGGACTTTTGATGGATCACAATAAGTAAACTTTTACATAACGGGGGCCTTAAACTATAGACCCCTCTAACTTAGAAAGTGATAGAAAGGCCCTGATTATTTTTTTTAAATAATATTATGCTATAGTTATTTTTCCGTTTTTTTACTTTTATTTAAATAAAAAATATTTGTAGAATGGTCTCACTTCCGTTGGTCGAACCTGGAGCTTTGCAGAATTCGAAAATTCCAAGCAGCTCAAAAGTTAATGAGAGGGTGTCCAGTCATTCTTGAATTTTGAAAGACCATTAGAAGTAAGGTACCTTTATGGTTACATTTGCAAAAACAGAGTTTACTTTTCTATCTAGATTCCGACAAATTTGACTGACCGAGCCAAAATGGCAATACTAGTGACACATGATTTCAATAAATTGTGTGCCAAAAACGCAGATGTATGCTATCTATTAAAGTAATACTCAGATGGGAGTCCGCTCGCGGATAACACATGTTGTTGGCATTTAGGGTTTGGGGGTTCTCTCAGCTTTAAGCCAAAAAATCGGCAGCTGTTATCATGCGCGGATATAGGGGAGTAGGTGACCCCCCAGTTATTTTAAGTGGGCGGTGTTTCTGAAATTTCATTATACTCGTACCTAATCACGTAAATTAAAAAAAAAAAAAAAAAAAAAAAANAAAAAAAAAAAAAAAAAAAAAAAAAAAAAAAAAAAAATCAAATGAATGGTGATCCGCGCTGTCTTTATCGCATTGAAAGACTAAATAGAAATACGTAAGGAAAAATCGTCAAAAATCTGTCATCCGTCATGGCACTTTTTTTTCGTCATCACGCTTATAAAATCGCTTAACCCCCTTATGAAAGTTATTTCTGGTAAGGTCTACAGCGTTTAACAAATTAGGTACCTATCGTACCTCGATAGACATTGCATTAAAAAGTACCGCCCATGACTCGAACCCCCGATCTCTATGTTACGAGTCCCTCCCCCTCCCCCCTCCAAATTATCTATTAGGTATATTGTGCCCCCCCCCAAAAAAAAACAAGAGGGCTATATCCGCGCATGGCTGTTATTGTGGTTGCAGAAAAACGGCAGAGGAGGCTATAACATACAACCAAAGTGAAGGTATCCACTGGATAAGATTCATATCTAAAATACAAGATTGCAGGACACTGTTTAAATGTTTTACCGGAACGGTGTACGGGGTATTTCCGGAGTAGACACTAGAGAGATTTTGCAAATCTGTTATGGGGTCCCCATAATCAATACGAAAACGATAAGTTTGTGGGTTTCGTGTCTCATAGGCGGATGATTTTTTTAGATTTCGCAACACCACGATATACGAAAACTAAAACTTAAGCGCCTCTAGGGGATAATTAAAGAAAACTTTTTCACATTTCAAAACAAACAACACAATTATGTTTTTAGTTGTATCACTATTATCCCATAATATTCTAAAAGCAAGACGTATGTATGAAATACTCAAAAAACGGAACGGTGTACGGGATATTTCCGGAGTGGACACTAGAGAGATTTCGCCAATCTATTATGGGGTCCCCATAATCAATTCGAAAACGAAAAGTTTGTGGGTTTCGTGTCTCATAGGCGGATGATTTTTTTAGATTTCGCAACAACACGATATACGAAAACTAAAACTTAAGCGCCTCTAGCGGATAATTAAAGAAAACTTTTTCACATTTCAAAACAAACAACACAATTATGTTTTTAGTTGTATCACTATTATCCCATAATATTCTAAAAGCAAGACGTATGTATGAAGTATGAAATACTCAAAAAACTTGAGGTTCAATAAATTCTAGTTTTGTAATACAATTAAAAGAGACTAGGTAATTTAACTTTTTGTTTTAACAAAATTGTTCTAAATATTTCGCTACATATAAATTTAAAACATTTAACGTACTATCCCCATTTAACATTTTCCATCCAAATAGACTTATAGACAACAGAAAAGCAAATATGTACTAATTACACAAATGAAACACCAAATACCTGGATGAAAAAGAATTAAGATAATGAACACTTGCCCGAAAGAAAATTTCATAAAAATCATAATTGAATTATATATATTTTGAAACTACGCGGGATTTTCTGAACTAGTTTCCTTTTAGTTTACGAAAAAAGAAGCCCGATAATCTACTTGAATTATCGGGTCTCCCAGAACGAAAACTGAGCTTTGATAAATTTTGTAATGCGCAGAGACGAAAACTCCACCCAATATGGTTTTCGGGATGGTTTTCGTATTTCGATAAATTTGCAAAATCTCTCTACTATTTTAACTATAATAATTATTTTATCCAATACGATTTTCCAATTTCAGATTTTGGCAGTTATGTTGTTAAGATCAAGAGTCTTCCATGTTCAATAAATGCAAGTTTTTGTGAAGCAAATGTCTACTTAGATAGGATTCTGGTGCCAGGACAAGTATTTCATTTTCGTCTCATTGTTAAAGATACTCGTGGTGACACAACTACTTTGCCGACATCCTTGAAAGCCACTGATGCAGTTGTGAACGTCAATAATCAGTTTCCTCACATTCCGGGTGTCATCGTACTTCCCGAGGTATGGCTCTCACTTAGCTTGTACTTTGCCGACATCCTTGAAAGCCACTGATGCAGTTGTGAACGTCAATAATCAGTTTCCTCACATTCCGGGTGTCATCGTACTTCCCGAGGTATGGCTCTCACTT
>CM022874.1:44904632-44948001 GCA_012654025.1 Pachypsylla venusta
GGGTGCCATCGTACTTCCCGAGGTAGGGCTCACACTTTGTTTGTAGTTAATAATCAGTTTCCTCACATTCCGGGTGTCATCGTACTTCCCGAGGTAGGGCTCACACTTTGTTTGTAGTTAATAATCAGTTTCCTCACATTCCGGGTGCCATCGTACTTCCCGAGATAGGGCTCACACTTTGTTTGTAGTTAATAATCAGTTTCCTCACATCCCGGGTGTCATCGTACTTCCCGAGGTAGGGCTCTCACTTTGTTTGCAGATAATGTTTAAAAGCCTCATGAGAGTTGTGCTGAGGGACCTGTCCTTGTTATTCCCTAGCATTACTCTATTACTCATTATTAGCAGCTTTTTCTTCTAACAAATTTATTACCGCTTATTTTTTTCTAGTGCTGAATTAGTCACAAATATTTTTTTTATGGTTTTCCCCATGACAAATTTTGCCTGTCAGACATAGTGCGGTACTTAGGAAAAAGGAATATCCTTGAATTTTTTATTTTCAGTGTTATCACATAGCTATGGGATCATTCAAAATTCACTGGGGTTTCCCCTATATTCATCAAATGTTTTAATAATAGACTTATAATACTGCCTTTCTAAGTCTCTTTAGGGTCTCGTTGGGCGAGCATTAAGTCATATTATTTTGTCGTCAAATTCTCATACCACTCCCGGCTGGGTTTCGAACCCGCAATATCTGGATTACATATGCTTCGACCACTGAGTTCCCGGGCTTTTTCACCAAATGCATTTTCTTTTGAAGCCTGTTTAAGGATAAAGGCATTTTCACTCTGTATGGGTACATAAGTTAGCACCACCGGCTGGGTTTCGAAACCGCGACCTCTGGATTACCAGGCAGATACCTGGACCACTGAGCTACCGAGGCTTTTTCACCAAATACATTTTCTTTTGAAACCTCTTTAAGGATAAAGGCATTTTAACTCTGTATGAATACATGAGTTACCACCACCGGTTGAAACCCATTCAATACCACGACCTCTGGATTACCAGGCAGATGCCTCGACCACTGAGCTACCGAGGCTTTTTCACCAAATACATTTTCTTTTGAAACCTCTTTAAGGATAAAGGCATTTTAACTCTGTATGAGTACATGAGTTACCACCACCGGTTGAAACCCATTCAATATTGAAACCCATTCAATACCACGACCTCTGGATTACCAGGCAGATGCCTCGACCACTGAGCCACCGGGGCTTTTTCAACAAATACATTTTCTTTTGAATTCTGTTTAAGTATAAAGGCATTTTCACTCTGTATGGGTATATGAGTAGTTCATTTTGGATTCCTGTGGGCAGTGCTAATACATAAATTGTTAGAAATGTATGAGGACTCCATTTTGATTCTTTTGGGTCAGCCAATATAATAAGTGTAGATACTTACCAGAATTCCTGAGCGCTCGGCATTGCCCTAGACTTTTTACTCTTTTGGTCATTCGAGACGATAAGATATCTACTATCTACTTTTGTATCATTTTTGAGAATGAGAAGATCAAACTGATTTTGGTTTTCAGGACGTCAAAGTTGGGACAGAAGTGGAATATGTAGTTGCCAGAAGAAATTCAGAAGCAAGGAAGTTGGTGGAGTTAGAAATTTGGGTACGAAAATATAATAGTATGTGCATAGAATAGAAGACGTTGCTCGCAACGACTTATACGCCCTATCCCCTGGCTGTAGAATTCCCTTTGGCCAAATTATTTTGTTCAGTTTGTTTTTTTCTTTCCAAATATCGGAAAATCTGCCATGGCTGGGATCCGAACATAGATACAGTGGATTTCATATTTTTCTGAAGATTGTTGGATATGGCCTTGAAGGGGAGTTAATTTNGTTGCCAGAAGAAATTCAGAAGCAAGGAAGTTGGTGGAGTTAGAAATTTGGGTACGAAAATATAATAGTATGTGCATAGAATAGAAGACGTTGCTCGCAACGACTTATACGCCCTATCCCCTGGCTGTAGAATTCCCTTTGGCCAAAATAATTCAGTTTGTTTTTTTCTTTCCAAATATCGGAAAATCTGGGATCCGAACATAGATACAGTGGATTTCATATTTTTCTGAAGATTGTTGGATACGGCCTTGAAGGAGAGTTAATTTGGGGTATTTTTTCTATATCTGTCACCATTTTGGGCTCCTGTTGAACTTCTGACTATAAAAATTGTGTTCAAAATTTCAAGTTATGACTAAACCTAGAAATTTTGTTACATTGACTATTAGTCAGTGGATGAATCAGTCAGTCAGTATAGCAACTAATCTTTGTGTTTAATAATTATTACTAATGGATACGACAGCCTTTTGACCAAAGATAAACTACGGAAGGGATCCCCTGATGAGATTGAACATGGTCAAACATTTTGAAGTATAATACAGCGTGCGGCAATTAGTATTTCCACATTTGAAAGAGCTGGCAAATAAAAACGAGATGAGATATTTGAAAAATTATTTTGTATTCTGTAAGCTTGTGTTTTCTTCCATTTATGTTTTGTAATAATGTCGTCCAAATGACGGCCTTTGTGAGTGATGCAATTTTGGAGTCTTTCACGGAAGTTTTCCATGACTCTTGTCAGCATAACCGCATCAATTTGGATGATTTCTTCCAGAATTGCCTCCTTTAACTCTTCAAGGGTCCCAGGGCGATGTTTGAAAAACTCAGCCTTGAGATAACCTCACAGGAAGAAGTCACAGGGACTCAAATCCGGCGACTGGGGAACATGTCCTGCGGAATCTCACGATATACTGCCTAAAGCTGATGTGTTGATGATGTGTCCTAAAGTTGTGAACTTAACTCAAAATTGTTTTTCGATCAGGAACTGGATCCGTGGAGTGCAAACCATACCTTGTGCGGAACGACCTCTGAGTGGCTATAATGGTTCACTTTTTGAAAAAACAACTTGAAAACGAACGCACGATGCACGTTCGACCAAACCATTGCGACAACAAAAACTAGATATCATATCGTGTTGAATATCACAAACCCCTCGTTCCTCCCACTATCACTCCCCCTCCCACGATTTTTTGAAAAGTGGAAATACTAAATGCCGCACCCTGTATGTTGAACAAACAAAGGAATTATGAGCACGAGAGAAAGGTGAATCCGCAAAACAAATATTAGTGTTGACAGCACCTAATACCCATTTATTAATTTTAGGGCTCATCAGCTTTCGAAATGAGGACCAAAATTAACACTAAAGAATCTACAACTGGGATCATTGTACTTAAGGAACCCTTGGACTTTGAAAAACAAACTCTTTACAAGTTGGATGTGTTGGCAACAGTAAGTCTGCATTTATATTTTTGGAAAACACCAACATATTTAAGGTCCTCGCACTTAGCCCTGTAACTTATTGCACACAATTTTTAATCATTATATAAATAAGTCGATGGTGTAGTAGTAAGACCTTCTAAATCAGGGGTTCCCAAAATGTTTGGTACCGCGCCCCTTTTCTTGAAATGAAAGCCTCACACGTCCCCCTTCCCTGTACATTCTAAATTATGAATCGGTATGGGTGTTTATAAATGCTATCTCAATCAAAACGCTAATGTGTTGCTGAATGCTATCTCATTCAAAACTCTGATGTGTTGCTGAATGCTATCTCATTCAAATTTTCTAAACATCATGTTTAATAAAATTACATTTGTAAAAAAATTGTGTACATATATTTAAACTAAATGATAATAATTCAACTGGTCCCGCGCCCACTGGCTTGCCTTCACGCGCTCCAAGGGGGAAGTTTCAGAACCTTTGTTCTAAATGATAAACTTTTCATCATTTTATGGAATCATGGCTTGTATTGATCATGTTTTATTTTCCTCAGGATATCTTAGTGGAGCCAGGTATGGACACACGAAACATTGCTGGCTTTGAATTGGTTGTAGTTGTTGACGACGTTCAGGATACACCGCCAATATTTGTCAATTTACAACCGGTTATTCTAATAGCACCAAATTTGACAATTGTAAGTAATATGTTTAAAAGAAACTAGTAGTTCTGTGCAGAGTAGAACTCGCACAGTTAATATGGCCACTATAAGGCGCGGATGGCCTAATAGGGCCCAAAAATCGAGCAATTATATGAACATAATAAATGTTTAAAGTTTTATGTAAATCGGACAAGTCGGACGGGAGTTAAAATGTATCAAACAGACGAACAAAAGAATAAAATGTGGAGATAAATTATATTTTTTAGTTGAAATAATAAGTACATGATTTAAGGAACTGCTGATGTCCGATCAGCATATCTGGTGAACATATGAAACCAGGGGCGGATACAGAAAATATTTGAGGGAGGGGCGGTTGGGATCAACTTGGAAAACAAGTTTAAATTAAATAGACATACAACACGATAACTCGTAAATGACCTATTAAAGAACAAGTAATTTGAGTTGCAAGCATACATTTTTTTTGCTCAAATCGATTCAAATTGAATAAACATTTACATTTACCAGCTTTGGGGGGGGGGCGACCCACCCATCCCCCCCTGCATCCGCCCCTGCATGATTATATATTTGCTCAAAATAATGAGATGTTGGTGTTTGCGAAAAACTCAAGCCTTACCAAAATTTACATTGGCAAGTTGAATGTAAAAATTTTCCACAATTTTTTTTTTTTAAAGAACATAAATATTTTCATCGTAAAATCTTGCATATGATGATAGTTGGACATGCGATGATTTATATCATTAGACACATTTATTTCCAGACATTAAAATAAAGCTTGGCCTTATTTTAGATCTCAGAACATTTAAAGACAACATTCTTCTTTATAAAGATTTTTTTTAATTTGTTTTAGTTTTTTTTTCGAATTTTCTACTTGGTCTGGTTGTGTTTGGGGGTAACTCAGCCTCCTGAGGACAATTGAGTAGCTATGCTAATAGCGCCAAGTGGTAGCACTATAAGGTACAAATTGTCAAAGTGTAGCTTAGGCTTACTGATATTGGAGTGAATGTTCAAAATACCTTGTAATGCTATGATGCCCACAAACAATGTCACAAACAATGCCCACAAACAATGTGACAAAGAAATATATATTTTCATCTTTAGGGAGACTTCGTAACAAAAATTACTGCCATTGATGGGGACAAGGGACATCCAAGAAATATCAAATACGGTTTGGTGTCTGAGGGTCACCCCTTCACTGTCTTCTTTACAATAAATGAGATCACTGGTAAGCATAAAATTAATGATTTTATGAAGAAGGAACAATTTACTATTAATGAGTAAGCTTCGCCTATGGTCGGGGATACATGGGTGGGGAGGATAAGGGCGAAAGGTTTGAAGAGCGTAAGAATACTTATTTATTTAATTATCCATTCATTTCATTGACTCCAATTCGGAGACAAAATGGCGATGAATATTTAGAATACTTTTATCCGCCACCTCTCGCTTGATTCACTCAGAGTGCCTTGAAAAATATGATTGAAAAACAGTTCAAGCATTCGAGATACTTTTTATCGTTTCGGCTGTATAATTCTTTCCGAGTTATCAGCCTATTTTCGAAATCGCTTCCAATTGAACACACTAAAAATAATATCCTGCTTTTGTATATTTGCCTTGTTTTTAATCTGCAATAAATCTGTTTCTTACAAAAAATAAAGTTATTCAGCACTAGCAGGATACGCCCGCTTCGCTTGGCGCCTTAGAGGCATGGCCGTTTATAGTTTCGACCCCAAAAGTAGCCTATGTCCTTTCCTAAAGTTTAGTCTATCTCCATACCAAATTTCATCAAAATCGGTTCAGTAGTTTAAGCGTGATTGCGTAACATACATACAGACAGACAGACAGAGTTACTTTCGCATTTATAATATTAGTGTGGATTTTTCCTCTTTAAGTCTTGGCGTGACATACAAGTCTATATATGTAACGGGTTCGTAAGGCCATTGAGGTATTTTTTTAAAGAAAAAATTGCTACAACATGTTTTTTACTTTCCTTATCCTACAAAAAGTATTGTAATGGGCTGAAATTCCCGATGTCGAGTTTTCAATGTCAAAACACGTTTTGGGGTCCCCAGAGCCCAAATCTCGAGTTTCAGCCATTACTGCGCGTGTGTGTCTGTCTGTCTATCTGTTCGTCCTTCCGGGAAGAAGATATCTCAAGAACGGCAAGTGCTAGAGACTTGAAATTATGGTATGTATGTCAGTTTTATGCATATATACCGTTGGCGGTTTTATGCCGCTTATTAGCGATTTCCGCATATCCTGCTTAAAATGGGAACGGTAATAGCTATAACTTTAAAATTGGTGCCTATTCATATCAATTCCATACAATAAATTGAAAAATACAACGTAGGTTGAAGTGTAATATATTGTTGGCCGCTAATTAGTGGTTGAAGGTCGCTTTTTGGTCGTTCCGCCTAATAAAACCAGAATGGAAAGAGCTAGAACTTGAAATTTGGTGCCGATTCATATCAATTTCTTATAAGAAATTGAAAAATACAACTTAGGATAAAGTGTAATATATCAAGAAGTGTAATATATAATTGTATTTCCGCTCCGGGTACTTCAAAACGTGTTTTGGCATTGAAAAGTCGACATCGAAAATTTCAGCCCATTACAATACTTTCTTCTTCTTTTTTGTAGATAAGAAAAGTCGGGTGATGGTCACACCAGATTTTTAATAAATTATTATAGTAATAATATTAATTCCAGGTGACATTAAACTATCAAAATCATTGCGAGAACTTCATACAGTTGCCAGTAATCATCCAATAATGTTGATGGTTATAGCAGAGGAAGAGAGAAAAAACTTAAACGAACCCACTGCCCAGTCCTCAATAGCAACTATAGCACTTGTGTTTGACCAAGCTGTAAATACGCCTCCTTATTTTGATAATGTACAGTGAGTAAAATCTATTCAGAACGCCTCCATCAAATTATTGTGTTTGACCAAGCTGTAAATACGCCTCCTTATTTTGATAATGTACATTGAGTAAAATCTTTTCAGAACGCCTCCATCAAATTATTGTGTTTGACCAAGCTGTAAATACGCCTCCTTATTTTGATAATGTACAGTGAGTAAATTCTATTCAGAACGCCTCCATCAAATTCTTGTGTTTGACCAAGCTGTAAATACGCCTCCTTATTTTGATAAAGTACAGTGAGTAAATTCTATTCAGAACGCCTCCATTAAATTATTGTGTTTGACCAAGCTGTAAATACGCCTCCTTATTTTGACAATGTACAGTGAGTAAATTCTATTCAGAACGCCTCCATCAAATTATTGTGTTTGACCAAGCTGTAAATACGCCTCCTTATTTTGATAATGTACAGTGAGTAAAATCTATTCAGAACACCTCCATCAAATTATTGTGTTTGACCAAGCTGTAAATACGCCTCCTTATTTTAATAATGTACAGTGAGTAAAACCTATTCGAACGTCTCCATCAAATTATTGTGTTTGACCAAGCTGTAAATACGCCTCCTTATTTTGATAATGTACAGTGAGTAAAATCTATTCAGAACGCCTCCATCAAATTATTGTGTTTGATCAAGCTGTAAATACGCCTCCTTATTTTGATAATGTACAGTGAGTAAAATCTATTCAGAACGCTTCCATCAAATTACTGATAGTTTTCAGTAATTCTCTTTAACTTACAAAACCTGCTGAGTTTTGTTGTTTGTGGCAAACACAAAATATTTCCTTTTAATAATATTTAAAATACTACAGTGCGTTCCATAAATCCACGACGTGTTCTAATTCAAAGTAGAAGTATATTCTCTGAAATAATTTCTGAAAACGCTTGCCAACGAAAGGACATTCACTCAAGACACAATTGTTGCAGAACGCAATATTGTATTGTGTTCTGAAATCATCACAAATTGATTGACTTTCTTTTAAAACAGTGTCAAAGGCAATATTTTTTTTTAGTTCTTTTATAAAAATGTTTGATTTTTAACTCAAATTCCTGATATTTCTTAGTTATTCTATTTTTTTAAAGGGAAAAAAATACTCAATATTTAACAATTAGTTTTTTTTTTTTTTTTTTTTTTTTTTTTNTTTTTTTTTTTTTTTTTTTTTTTTTTTTTTTTTTGGAAATTTTTTACAACCAGTGGGTAACACAAATTTCATTTAAATCTAAATTGGCGTTCAAAAAAAGTTGTAAAAAAATCACGAAAAAATCTTAACTTTAGGGGATCCTTCTGTTGCAAATCGTTTTTTAAAACTTTTCATATAGAATTTGGCCCCTCTTATTGCAGAACACATACAACATGTGGTTTCAAGGAAAGAACTTTTTTGTGCAGGAAAAAGTGCGCCTGTTAATTATAAATATTTATGATAATGGTGCCAAGCGGTGATCTAAATAAATTATTTTCACTTGTTGTTATTCTGCTAGTTTTATGTGATTATCAAATTATCACAATAACCAGTTTCATCTCAGACTCTCTGATCACAGAACTTGGCAATATGTAGGGTCGGATTATAGAAAGGGAACTCTGGGCCTCCTCAAATTTGGAACTCCCAAAATTTTTCCTTTGTATTTTTGGCTGTCAACCGATCAAAGGTTCCTCTAACTTGACTGTCTACGGATCAAATGTTTCCCTAACTTGGCTGTCTACCGATCAAATGTTTCCCTAACTCGGCTGTCTACAGATCAAAGGTTTCCCTAACTTGGCTGTCTACAGATCAAAGGTTTCCCTAAATTGGCTGCCTACCGATCAAAGGTTTCCCAAACTTGGTTGCCTACCAATCAAAGCTTTCCCTAACTTGGCTGTCTACCGATCAAAGGTATCCCTAAATTGGCTAGCTACCGATCAAACGTTTCCCTAACATGGCTGTTTACCGATCAAAGGTTTTCCTAACTTGGCTGTCTACCGATTAAGGGTTTTCCTAACTTGTCTGTCCACCGGTTTTCTCGGCATTTAAACTTATAATATCACGGAAATAACAGCAATTAGGTCTCTGTCAGGCAGTGTGAGGCGGCCACTTAACAATGGTTTGACAATTCCAATAAATTATTATCTGTTTAAAGGTTTCAGCGAGACGATTAAAATATTATTGATTCCAAGTATTAGTAGGCCTCACATCCTCTTTACCCAGGGGGCCAAAATATATTAACCAGCCCTGACAAAACCAGTTACGTGCCTATGGCGAATAAAGTTTGTGGGGAATTTCCACCCTTTAACATAAAACCAAAGACTTTTCAGAATAAGGAAAAAAATTGCTTTTATTCTTCTACTGGAAGTAAATAGCAAGATTATAAACTGACTTCTATGAACATTGAACAAAGATCTTGGCATCGAGCAGCAATAACTTATTCTTGTTTATCGCATATACCTAAGTAGATAATGGTCGGCTTAAGGCAATTCGCAATATACATTAATTCAAATTAATTTTAATTTTCATACCTTTTTTGGAACCTATATATGCCTAGGGGTCTAATCGAAACATTAGGAAAAATGGTGAAGAACTTCAAGGAGGAAAAATCCTAATTGTAATAGATTAAAATGGTAGTTGGTAGAGAATATTATTCAAGCAAGAAAAAAATGACAAAGGCGTAATTCCCTCCAATCCAATTATGGCTGAATAACTTCCATAGTGAAAATAGGTCATACCTGAGATTGTGAGATGGTACTTAAGGGTGACATCCTCACAGACCGATTTCACCCAAGCGAGTCGGTAGACGCCCGCAGATAAGCAAAGATGCAGGCTACATTAACACGAAACAGAGATTGTAGGTTATTTTTAACAGCAAACAACAACTCCTTTAAAGCTGCTTTCTCATTTATCTGGCTACTATCGAAACGATGATGGCACTATGGGTTGAACTTAAGAAAGAATACCAAAAATATAATTTTCCAAAGAAAAATAAGGAATGTTTTTCAACTTTAATGGCTACCAAGTAGTAGGAACCATTTATTTTGTCTGATTTGAAATTTAATTCCCCTATGCTTCACCGTTTTGGCAAAAGTAACACTCACGTACTCGAGATTTGGGTTCTCAATATTTCAAAACGTGTTTTGGCATTGAAAACTGTACATCAAAAATTTCAGGCCATTACAATACTTTCTTCTCTTTATATAGATAAGGCAAGTGGTGTGATGTTCACACCAGATTTTTATATTCGTAGAATTTTAAGGCGTGATAAATGTCTCTAGGAATAAGAATTTATCTAAATTTATTTAAATAACACTGAGTATATTTATGTTTTTTGAAAGTAAGATGTAAGGATCTGACATAAAGGGGTCTATTTAAGAAAATAAAATGTTGACACCCTTGGAAACACCTCTGAACTTAGTGATCCTATAGGTACACTACCTCAAAAAAGGCATTATAATAATTTAAAAAAAAAACACTCCGAATTTCAGCTCTTTATTTGTTTGCCCTTGTGGTGTAAGCAAGATATTATTAAGCCGCCTCGAGACTATTTCCTCACACTGTATACATTCTCCAATCCTTCACATAACATCAATTTATCAATATTTGAAACCTGCTTAATGCGCATAAAAATATAACTAACAATTTTCCCTGTTGGTCATCAACCAACTGCACATTACAAACTTGACCTTTTGTTTTAGGTATGTTGCTCATATAGACGAGAACAGTCCACAAGGAACTGCATTGGTATTTTCAGATACCTTTCACACGCAAGTCACTGATGATAACATGGTGAGTGGTGAGATACATCTTTTTTTTTTCTAAATTTAATGTTCTGTTCTATCCGTTAGTTGAATGTATTGGGAAAAATACAAAAATAGTTATCTAAAAGTAAGACTGAATTCGTTAACAAAAAATTAATTCTACACATAGACCTAAGGTGCAACGAGATAGTTGACGATACAGGGCCGGATTAAGAATAGTTTGACAACTTAACTAGATATTTTGACATTTCTTGGTTGAGAATTGAAAAAAACATATCATTATGACGGGGCCCCCAACACTTCAAAGTATTTAGTAAAATCTAATTTAGGAAAGTACAAGTAGGTACCTACTACCTAGGAACTTAATAAAGAAACGAGTATTGCAACAAGCAAATTGGTTAGTGTAGCCACACTAGGTACTCTCTTACTATCCCTTTCAATTTTAATCTAGGATATCAATTTAATCATGAAAAATATTAGTTTTTTTTTTTNTTTTTTTTTTTTTTTTTTTTTTTTTTTTTTTTGTGAGAGTTTAGTTCAGTTCTGCGTAGTGCGTAAGGTGAAGGTTCACTTTCTCTACCAGCTGTTGATTTAATGACCGGAAGAATCCGCCATCTTTGATTTCATGTTTTGTCGATTTGCGCGCTTATTTCGCATTTCTCGACAAAAAAGATCAAAAACTGGTTTGTAGAAAATTTGATTATCTGCAATCTTTATCTGAACAATATTGTTGAAAATACATGATTTAATCCTCTTATAATTATAAGCAAAAAGTGAGCGAAATTCAGATAGTGGCGCAGTTTTTTTCAACTTTAAAAATAAATGGCACATTCAAATAACAGAGTTGTAGAGGACTTAATTTCCGACACCTTTTGTTCCATCAAGTTTTTCGTACGGTGTACAGATCACCGTCGGGAACGCGCTCAACGTGGCGGTATGGAGGAACTCGCTCGGGCGGATATATATTTAATACGCTGCGGACGAAGCGTTTAGAGGGACATTGGGAATTGAAAGGAATGTCACTCTGGAACTACCTTCCAAAATTCGCATCTGCTACGTTGCACATTTTTCAGTCGTTCTCTAGCGTTTGTGAAAGTAGCACGAGAAAAAAGTTTTTACCAGGGAAAAGTGGTTTATATGCGGAAAATCATTGGACAGTGCTCCTGTTTCCAATGTGAAGTTTTTATCGGCAAGCAACTGAAAAAAAATTTGCTCCATAAAAACGAGCGAGTTTCTCCGAATCGCCACGTTGAAAATACCTGTCGGGAATTTTGTCCTCTACAACTTTGTCATTTGAATGTGCCATTTATTTTTGCAAATGGCTCAAAATTTGAAAGAAACTGCGCCACTTTAACTCACTTTCTGCTTATAATTATAATTAGAAATAAATAATGTTTTTTCGACAATATTGTTCTGGTAAAGATAAATTTATTTTTCACCTTTTTTGTCGAGAAATGCGAAATAAGCGCGCAAATCGACAAAAACATGAAATCAAAGATGACGGATACTTCCAGTCATTAAATCACCAGCAAGACTGTCGCCTCGTTATCTTGTTCGCAAATAGTACTAATACCGTTTCAAAAGTTTACTACCTTTTGTTAAAACTTCGAATTTTGTATGTATCGGGCTATGTAGGTACTATAGACCAAAAGGCCAAAAGATAATAAATTTTTGTACTGGCTCCAAAAAGTACATTACTTAGAAGGCGCCGGCGGGGGGTGAGGGGTGGAAGGGACCCCGCTCTGTGAAAGTGCTACGGGCCCCGCGGAAGGTTAATCCGGCCCTGATAATTATAACTCGCAGTTTTGTAAAGTGGCTTGTGAAAGCCTGTAAGTATGCAATGTGCTTCACATGAAGGATAATGGCGAAAGATCCCGGACATAACCTTTATTACGAAAAGTATTAAGTACCTACAATAGTTATAAAAAGACAGACAAATTAGTATAAAATCAATGTAATGAAAACATAAATCTCACTTCGTTTAGTCAATTATTTCCAATTTTGGCTATGCATCGGAGGATTAAAGGATACTAATATCAGCAATATCTTGCAAAATGAATTTTTGTGTAAAATTTCTAGAAATGTCTAAAAATGTCTTTATTTCAGGGTAAAAATGGTATCTTTTCTTTAACACTGGAGAATAATAATGGGACATTTGAAATTTGGCCCAGTGTTGTGGAAAGAAAAGCACATTTCACAATACGAGTTAGAAACTCTAAAAATATTGATTTTGAGAAGGCCTCATCAGTTTCTTTTGTGGTAAGTGACAGGTACCAAAATCTAGCTGAGGTGATCCTTGGAAATTCCATATTCCATGAGTCGCGTCATTGGTGATGAGAAGAGCGAAAATGTTGATATTTCCTATGATATGGAGTTGGTTGTATATGAAATGGAGATGAATGGCAGAATGAATTCAATCATCCGGCGAAAGATCGTGTCACTTATAGATAGGTAAAGAAAAAGTTCGGATGGATGGATGAATTAATAGTCACAAAATTGGGGTAGTACGTCTCGGGTTTGACTGAAATTATACTGGACACGGTGAGTATTCATGTTATTTGGTAAAAAATGAGGGGGGGGGGNGGGTTGGTTCTCGTGACGATTCCAAATCTGGGGCGTAATTAGACCCCAAATATGACATACATACAAAAATTTCAAATCTCTAGCTCTTACCATTCCCCTTTTACACAGCAATACTGAAAACCGCTAAAAAGCGGCAAAAATCGTCAAGGGTGTATTAGATTGCACCCAAAAGTTTCAAAGCACAATTAGAGCCCACATGGGACATATATACCAAATTTCATCCAAATCGTTCAACGATAAGTGGCAAAAGTGCCCATCACGGCGGACAAACGGATTTTTTTTATTCGATTTTTGGATTCTACGTCAACCTACAATATCAAATTTTGCAGACGGTATTTTTTTCCGTGACGATTCAAAAATGATTGCTATACAGGATCTGGTGATAATGTTTAATGAATAAAGGCAACCAATAGATTCTAGCGCTAAGTTTTACTGTCCCAAAAAAACGAGATGAAGAATGTGCGAGGAAAACTGTCCACAAAGGCTTAGGCGGTCTCATCTCTCGCACAATGACCTTCACAGGCATATAATACGCATTACACATAATTATTATGTCCGAACTTTTCGACCTTTGAGATATTAAATTGATATTACTATACTTGGCCGACATTAACACACAAGCATTTTCATTGTTCGATAGCAAATAATACTATACCTACTTATATCGGAATTTGTTTTTTACAGATCATAGCGCAAGAAATATCTTCGGAGTCTTCCAATAGTTTGTTATCTTCTAAAGCCCCAGTTTTAGTTTATATAAATGATGTTAATGATAACTCACCCGTGTTCCATGAACCTTCCTACTCAGCCACACTTCCAGAAAATGCCACGGCAGGTGAAAAAGTTGTGCAGGTAAATGATCATAAATATAATTATGTTTGTATGTATACTTATAAAAGTCCGGTTAATAAAAATCCGCCATTCGACTCTTGAAAGTGGTTGCGAGGGCACTCCGGTAAGCTACTATTGAAGAATGGCAGAGGCGCTTGGAAAAAGAATCCCGTGGTAGGTCGACATTCGCTTTCTTTCCGAACATTTCGGCGAGATTGGGGGTGTCGATAAGGCATGAACGGGGGCTTGCAGCGGTTCTGACTGTGCACGGAGATTATCGTCCGGAAGAACTATTCTGGTTCGGGGACGATGATGAAAGAGAAAATGCGGCGCTCTGCCAGGAGTGCGGCAGTCTAGATGATGCGAGACATAGGATAATCGACTATGAGGACTCCAGAACCGTCCTCAGGGAAGAATTCCTCAGATTGGACCCAGCCAACACCTGGTCGCCGGAGTTGGAGAAACTGGGACTTTCGACTGGAGTCCATACGACGTTGAGTAGGTTCGCTCCACCACTGTCCTGGGGAGCGTGTGTAAGAGAAATCTAGTAAGAGAATAGCATAGTGGTGGAGCTAGGTCAGTGCAAACTTGGCCGAACCTGCCTGCTGAGCAGGAGTTTCCATCCCATTCTAGCACCAGGATTTTTGGGGGGCAACGGGCGCCCCCAGTGGACCCAATGGTGAGGATTAGGCGTTGCAGGCTTAAGGACCCTGAAATATGGGACCAGGTACGGTCCGTAAGTATACGTAAGTATACAAGGCAACACCGCTGTAAGATCAACATGCTTCAGTGTAACTGATGTTTTAATTCTTGAAAGTGGCTCTTTTTAAGAATAAAAGCAACTTATTCGAGAATTTTAAATAGAAACTATTACAGCAAAAATGTGGGTTTCTTTTAGTTTGGGAATCCTTTTGAATTAATTATCTTGAACCTGATTCCAAAAATCAAATAAAAGTTGAGTTTGCCATGATCACCAGACGATGTTAATGCTCAAGGCATTTTCTACGACCGAACGTTTACATCTCTTTATATGGTCAAATTATTAAGAAAAGAATCATGCCCTAGATGGCGATTGAACTCTGCTACTGAGTCCGCCACATAAGTGGTACTTAATTCACTTAGCGTTGACCGAATTAATGAAATTTTGATTTCCACTTGGCCCTCCAAAAAGGATTAACTGCCAGTCAATTCTAAGGGTTTTCGTACTAAAAACATAATAAGTCTATCACGTTTTTACTACTTAATTATTTTAGATAGCATAAAATATGGATTCTGTGCAAATTACAGGTAAAGGCTACAGACATTGATACCAAACTAGGAGGTCAAATTCTATACACTGCCATATTGGGTTATAAAAATTCATCTTTAGTACTCAATGCACAAACTGGTGAAATTTTTATTGCGCCGGGACATCAATTCGACCGAGAAGAATCATCCGGTAGGTCTTCATTTAAACTAAATATTGCCTAATCAAATGAAGACAAACATAAAGTATCTCCACACCCACGAATCATGCACAAAGTTTCAATTACCTGTCCACTGCTGGTGGGCCAATTCGAGAATGGCTAATGCGCCATCATAATAAGCTCTTGATACCCAAAACGAATTACTCTGGCATCTAGTCACCGTCGTGGTGATTCATTCACCCCTCTCTAGAGTCCTATGGAAATCTCAATAGATATCGTCCCTAAGTGGACAATATCGCAAACGTTGAGAATCACTTAACTAGCGGACCGAAGATACATTTCACTAGCCAAATATTGTTGGTGTTTTCGCCAACATTTACCCCCTTTTTGGACTGAAGAGGGCCACACATCCAAACAGATCACTCCTGCATTCAAATATGTAAATGGTTTTATTGTAATCTGTATTTTTATATTGTATAATTAATCCTAGCTTATATTATTTTCATTTAACAAATTTATATTAGACATCCTATTGGTAACTTTAAAAAGCACTACCGTTATTTATGACGAGGATTCACTTACTTTTTCACTTCCGACTCGAGTTTCGTCTACTTCGTAGACATTCTCAAGGAAACTGACTGTTTGGTGTTGTTGTTATTGTTGGGTGTCCGTTGGTAACTCAGGACACCCAACAATAACAACAACACCAAACAGTCAGTTTACTTGAAAATGTCTACGAAGTAGATGAAACTCGAGTCGGAAGTGAAAAAGTACGTGAATCCTCGTCATAAATAACGGTAGTGCTTTTTAAAGTATATTATTTTTACATTGTTTAATTAATCCTAGCTTATATTATTTTTATATTGTTTAATTAATCCTAGCTTATATTATTTTTACAATGCTTAATTAATCCTAACTTATATTATTTTTACATTGTTTAATTAATCCTAGCTTATATTATTTTCATATTGTTCAATTAATCCTAGCTTATATTGTTTAATTAATTTTATATTGTTCAATTAATTTGACTAAAGATATGATTCAATGCTATATCTGAATTGCAGCATTTGGAGTAATCTAGTTGGAATTAGACGTTCCAAAAAATCGAAATAAACAGGGGGGATGTCGTTATGGGAACAATTTATTTTCTTCTCTAATTGGCCTTGGTAGCCTTACGGCCACCCCTAGCTAGCCCCCTATGGGAACAATAATAGGTGGACTATATTTAGTCGAAAATCTAATTACTTTTTATTGCTTAAATACATTTCAGAATACAAATTTCTCGTGGAAGCAAGGGATACGAATGGTTTGGGACTCAGAACTTTGGTATTATTACTGATTACAATACTTGATGTAAATGACAACGAACCCATATTCTTAAGAACTCCATTTGAGTTTGTTTTATCAATGGATTCTAAAAATTTTACTGAACCAACCTTTATAAAAGCAACTGACCAGGATGCAGAGGCGCCAAATAACATTGTCCGATATGAAATCATTAGTGGGAACTATGAAAATAAATTCAGTTTGAATCCGGAGACAGGTGAGATATAATGTAAAGCAACTGACCAGGATGTGGAGGCGCCAAATAACATTGTCCGATATGAAATCATTAGTGGGAACTATGAAAATAAATTCAGTTTGAATTCAGAGACAGGTGAGATAATTATAATGTAAAGCAACTGACCAGGATGCAGAGGCGCCAAATAACATTGTCCGATATGAAATCATTAGTGGGAACTATGAAAATAAATTCAGTTTGAATTCAGAGACAGGTGAGATATAATGTAAAGCAACTGACCAGGATGCAGAGGCGCCAAATAACATTGTCCGATATGAAGTCATTAGTGGGAACTATGAAAATAAATTCAGTTTGAATCCAGAGACAGGTGAGATATAATGTAAAGCAACTGACCAGGATGNAGGTTCTAGTCACTCAGTAGTTATAATTCAGTTAATTCTCAAAATTACAGGTGTTCCTCATAAGTGGACTACCACACAAGTAAGAATCTATCCACCAGGTTCTAGTCACTCAGTAGTTATAATTCAGTTAATTCTCAAAATTACAGGTGTTCCTCATAAGTGGACTACCACACAAGTAAGAATCTATCCACCAGGTTCTAGTCACTCAGTAGTTATAATTCAGTTAATTCTCAAAATTACAGGTGTTCCTCATAAGTGGACTACCACACAAGTAAGAATCTATCCACCAGGTTCTAGTCACTCAGTAGTTATAATTCAGTTAATTCTCAAAATTACAGGTGTTCCTCATAAGTGGACTACCACACAAGTAAGAATCTATCCACCAGGTTCTAGTCACTCAGTAGTTATAATTCAGTTAATTCTCAAAATTACAGGTGTTCCTCATAAGTGGACTACCACACAAGTAAGAATCTATCCACCAGGTTCTAGTCACTCAGTAGTTATAATTCAGTTAATTCTCAAAATTACAGGTGTTCCTCATAAGTGGACTACCACACAAGTAAGAATCTATCCACCAGGTTCTAGTCACTCAGTAGTTATAATTCAGTTAATTCTCAAAATTACAGGTGTTCCTCATAAGTGGACTACCACACAAGTAAGAATCTATCCACCAGGTTCTAGTCACTCAGTAGTTATAATTCAGTTAATTCTCAAAATTACAGGTGTTCCTCATAAGTGGACTACCACACAAGTAAGAATCTATCCACCAGGTTCTAGTCACTCAGTAGTTATAATTCAGTTAATTCTCAAAATTACAGGTGTTCCTCATAAGTGGACTACCACACAAGTAAGAATCTATCCACCAGGTTCTAGTCACTCAGTAGTTATAATTCAGTTAATTCTCAAAATTACAGGTGTTCCTCATAAGTGGACTACCACACAAGTAAGAATCTATCCACCAGGTTCTAGTCACTCAGTAGTTATAATTCAGTTAATTCTCAAAATTACAGGTGTTCCTCATAAGTGGACTACCACACAAGTAAGAATCTATCCACCAGGTTCTAGTCACTCAGTAGTTATAATTCAGTTAATTCTCAAAATTACAGGTGTTCCTCATAAGTGGACTACCACACAAGTAAGAATCTATCCACCAGGTTCTAGTCACTCAGTAGTTATAATTCAGTTAATTCTCAAAATTACAGGTGTTCCTCATAAGTGGACTACCACACAAGTAAGAATCTATCCACCAGGTTCTAGTCACTCAGTAGTTATAATTCAGTTAATTCTCAAAATTACAGGTGTTCCTCATAAGTGGACTACCACACAAGTAAGAATCTATCCACCAGGTTCTAGTCACTCAGTAGTTATAATTCAGTTAATTCTCAAAATTACAGGTGTTCCTCATAAGTGGACTACCACACAAGTAAGAATCTATCCACCAGGTTCTAGTCACTCAGTAGTTATAATTCAGTTAATTCTCAAAATTACAGGTGTTCCTCATAAGTGGACTACCACACAAGTAAGAATCTATCCACCAGGTTCTAGTCACTCAGTAGTTATAATTCAGTTAATTCTCAAAATTACAGGTGTTCCTCATAAGTGGACTACCACACAAGTAAGAATCTATCCACCAGGTTCTAGTCACTCAGTAGTTATAATTCAGTTAATTCTCAAAATTACAGGTGTTCCTCATAAGTGGACTACCACACAAGTAAGAATCTATCCACCAGGTTCTAGTCACTCAGTAGTTATAATTCAGTTAATTCTCAAAATTACAGGTGTTCCTCATAAGTGGACTACCACACAAGTAAGAATCTATCCACCAGGTTCTAGTCACTCAGTAGTTATAATTCAGTTAATTCTCAAAATTACAGGTGTTCCTCATAAGTGGACTACCACACAAGTAAGAATCTATCCACCAGGTTCTAGTCACTCAGTAGTTATAATTCAGTTAATTCTCAAAATTACAGGTGTTCCTCATAAGTGGACTACCACACAAGTAAGAATCTATCCACCAGGTTCTAGTCACTCAGTAGTTATAATTCAGTTAATTCTCAAAATTACAGGTGTTCCTCATAAGTGGACTACCACACAAGTAAGAATCTATCCACCAGGTTCTAGTCACTCAGTAGTTATAATTCAGTTAATTCTCAAAATTACAGGTGTTCCTCATAAGTGGACTACCACACAAGTAAGAATCTATCCACCAGGTTCTAGTCACTCAGTAGTTATAATTCAGTTAATTCTCAAAATTACAGGTGTTCCTCATAAGTGGACTACCACACAAGTAAGAATCTATCCACCAGGTTCTAGTCACTCAGTAGTTATAATTCAGTTAATTCTCAAAATTACAGGTGTTCCTCATAAGTGGACTACCACACAAGTAAGAATCTATCCACCAGGTTCTAGTCACTCAGTAGTTATAATTCAGTTAATTCTCAAAATTACAGGTGTTCCTCATAAGTGGACTACCACACAAGTAAGAATCTATCCACCAGGTTCTAGTCACTCAGTAGTTATAATTCAGTTAATTCTCAAAATTACAGGTGTTCCTCATAAGTGGACTACCACACAAGTAAGAATCTATCCACCAGGTTCTAGTCACTCAGTAGTTATAATTCAGTTAATTCTCAAAATTACAGGTGTTCCTCATAAGTGGACTACCACACAAGTAAGAATCTATCCACCAGGTTCTAGTCACTCAGTAGTTATAATTCAGTTAATTCTCAAAATTACAGGTGTTCCTCATAAGTGGACTACCACACAAGTAAGAATCTATCCACCAGGTTCTAGTCACTCAGTAGTTATAATTCAGTTAATTCTCAAAATTACAGGTGTTCCTCATAAGTGGACTACCACACAAGTAAGAATCTATCCACCAGGTTCTAGTCACTCAGTAGTTATAATTCAGTTAATTCTCAAAATTACAGGTGTTCCTCATAAGTGGACTACCACACAAGTAAGAATCTATCCACCAGGTTCTAGTCACTCAGTAGTTATAATTCAGTTAATTCTCAAAATTACAGGTGTTCCTCATAAGTGGACTACCACACAAGTAAGAATCTACCCACCAGGTTCTAGTCACTCAGTAGTTATAATTCAGTTAATTCTCAAAATTACAGGTGTTCCTCATAAGTGGACTACCACCCAAGTAAGAATCTATCCACCAGGTTCTGCTGTTAGGAATATCAACTTTGTGGTACCCTCTTCGCAATCTCGACTTGATAAAAAACAACTGGAAGACATTCTATCAGAAATATCTGGTGGTAGAGCAACTGTAGTCAGTACAAGACCTTATTATGAGGACCAGAATTATCAAAGGTAAACAAAGGTTGTTGATGACTAGGGTTGCACGACCAGGACCTTATGTGAACACCAAATTGTCAATGTGTTGTTTCGATCGATAAACTTATAAAGGCATTACTTATATTGTAGAAGGACAATACTGTCAACAAAATTGAAAGTTTGATATGCCTTGACTTATGGCTATGCTGCAAATGAGCCCAAGAAAGATATTGTTTGTTGCTTCAGCAATTTGTGATGAAACCAAGATTTTTATTAGGTTTTTCTCGGGACCAATTAGAATTTTCGAAAGAAAAAAAAATCGAAAATTCGTACATTTTAGATGCAGTGTTTTTGATACTTTTGAATTTATACGGTGGTCGAAAAGTACCAAAAATGGTTCCAACTTTCGATTTATAAATACGAATCTCCATTTTTTCCTCCATATTTGCATTCTTCATGAAATTCAACATACTTTTGACTGGCGTGGTCACATTTTCCGATAGGTTTCATACCAATGAAATGTGTAAGTTTAACCATTTAATTTAATGAGATGAACTCCGTGCAACCCTAATACGCGAACCTTTAGGAGTAAAGTTGTGCGCGGGCACCAATAATGTAGGTACCTAGATAAGTTATTGTGTTTAGTAATATGTACTATCTTGTGCTGATCCACAGAATGTTAATAATGACGCAAGTGAAGTACAATACAGACACTTTTGTAGATGTGGAAAAAGTTAAAAAAGCACTTATCCAGAAAGAGTACAAGAGTGGAGCAGAAGGCCAAGTAAGAATGGTTTATATTTTATAGCACTTAAAATATTAAGACTGAACTGTTTATTTTTTAATTTTGCTTAACGTCTCTTTAACATCTATTGGTCATTCAAGACGGGGGTTTTACCCTCCATTCACTGGAAACTTGCAAACCAGCTACCCACATTGACCGCACCCAGTCTGGGTTGGGTCGGAAAAATAGCCAGCATCGAGAAGGCGCTAACCCACGTGGACACCCACATAGAACAACTTCGCTGGACGTTGCTTAACTTCAGTAATCTAACAGGAACTGGTGTATTCAACGTGTCATAGACGCTGGCTGACTGAAATGTTCAATGTTTTTCTAACATAATGCCAGACTCCATAATCCTTCAAAGTTTAATTCTGTTGGAGTCTTTAGTTGACGGATACACAAATAAGCATATGTATCGACAGGAAAACTCCCATGCGTCAGTGGGTCTATTTACAATCCTACTTATTTCCCAAACGGAGGAGAGGATACATTAATTTAGGTGAAGTAACATAGGTACTTACATAGTAAAAAAGTGAAATGGATGAGAAAACATAACCTAGGCCCTTTGTTTGGGTAGACACTGAACTAAATGCTAAAACTGAAAGCACAAAAGGAAATTATCCCTCTTTAAAAAGAAATGGTTGTGACATGTGCATGTGGGATATATATAATATATATATTTTTTTTAATTGTAATGGGCTGAAATTTTCGATGTCGAGTTTTCAATGACAAAACACGTTTTGGGATATCCAGAGCCCAAATCTCTAGTTTTAGCCATTGGTCCGTGTGTGTGTTTGTCTGTCTATGAACAGGATATCTCAAGAACGGCAAGAGACTTGAAATTTGGTGCCTATTCATATCAATTTCATACAAGAAATTACACTTCCACCTAAGTTGTATTTTTCAAATAATAATAATAATAATAATAATACTGCTTATTTATACTGCTCGAATGAGACTAACGAGTCCCTTTACACCAGCAGTAAGCTCGTACTATTATTGTGGTCAAATTCCCAATTAATTGAGAGGATAAAATCCTACCTTGGCTGGGTTTCGAACCCGCGACCTCCTGATTACCAGGCGAGCGCTTGACCACTGAGCTACCAAGGCAGGTAGCTCTTTGGTGAAAGTGTAATATATTGTTGGCCGCAAATTAGCGGTTGAGGGCCGATTTTTATAGATAAGGAAAGTCGTGTGATGTTCAAAT
This sequence comes from Pachypsylla venusta, assembly GCA_012654025.1. NCBI lineage: Eukaryota > Metazoa > Arthropoda > Insecta > Hemiptera > Aphalaridae > Pachypsylla > Pachypsylla venusta. The sequence continues at coordinate 44,927,233 of CM022874.1, forward strand.
CAAATTTTTTTTTTTTTATTATTATTATTCGGAAATTTTCTCTGCCTACTACATACATGAACTGGTAATAGAAATCTTGCCCCTCAGAATTCAAATCAATCACTATGAGCAGAGAAATAATATAATCTTTTGAAATTTCCTCATTGTAGGTTGTCAAATATGAAGAGGCCAGTAGCACCACTTGGTTTTGGTTACTTTTACTCCTACTGCTTCTTCTTCTTCTGGCACTTCTTACAGCGCTCTGTTGTCTGCTTAATTCCTGCTGTCCATTGTTTGGATATCATTACAGGTAATATGCTCATGGTACCCGATGACTTGAATTCAGAGAAATTCTGAGAATAAAACAATGGGGTTAAGTTGAGTCAGCATCTTGCCACGAATATTGTACTTTTTTAAATTTATTTAGAAAGAATGTTCCTCGAAAATAATAAGGATGAGGAATATTTAATTGCGTAGAGCGCAGAGCATATTATCAAAGCTTAAAGCTGTTCGGGTCGGCAACATCATTGAAAAACAAAGGTCTCTTCTAGGTTTAAATCTTTGAATAACATGTTAATTGTAAGTATTAAAAAATATTAACTTTTAAATAAATTAAATTAAAAGAAAACACCAAAGGTTTTATTTTTAGCACTTTATTTTAATTTGTGAAGAAACTAGTTTCTTCATAAGAGTCAGTCAACTTCTATCAACTTCCATCCGAAATTAATTTCTTCATAAATTAAAATAAATAGTGTTTTTGGTAAGTGTTTTGTTTTAATTTAATTTATTTAAAAGTTAATCATTTCTAGGTCACCTGGGTAACCTGGTTTAGTAACCTAGAAAGAAAAGATCAGATCCCGGATAGCGGCATCAAAATTTGCACAATATCAAGAAAGAACTTTGAAATTTTAATTCCAACTATTTTGAGGTCCTTCAGAAAAGATATTATGAGAGTTTGTTATAATTCATTTTATTTTTCAGACGTAATAGAAAAGTTCATTCCGCCGAACAACAGACCAAAATTAGTCATTTCACAAGTGGTACACCGAATTCAAAATCTGTTGGCGTTCAGGCCTTTGAATCTGAGACAATGTATCGTCAGAAGCCAACTGACCCATCTTATTTCCACACAGATATGAATAATGTTCGAAATAGAGAGCGGGTTGTTTTTCTGTCACGACAATCACCCGTTCGATCATTTCATTCATTTGAAAGATATAACAGAAACTATGACGCAATGCTTGTGGAGGATATTGGGGACAACAAAGAGTACCGAGTGCTGGATCCGAACAGATTACCACATCAAACACATAACGAAGCCGAGCATGATGGAGAAGTCAACTTGAGACAGTCGGTGTTTCTAAAGGAAGGTATGAGGAAAATAATGATTAGGTGGATGAATTCACAGGCTAATTTTATGAGACAAACCTCATAAATTTTAAACTCATTTAACTTTAATGTTAAAAGGTGAGCAGTTCACACGTTTATACATATATATATATATATATATTCACTTAACGTCTTCTTAATATCTATGATCATTGGAGACGGGGGTTTTACCCTTCATTCGCTGGAAACTTACAGTAAAACCCACCAAGTAAAAACTCGCCGGATGTTTCTTAACTTCAGTAATTTTATAACAACTGGTGTATTCAACGTGCCATATGACTGCTTTGAATATTTGTTATAATCACATTATCAGTGTGCTAACACAATTTATTGGCTCATTACCCCGTCCCCAAGTGTCAAATGGAAGCTAGTGTCAATAATAAAAATTGAGATGGAACCCTATGCCAGACGAACAGACAGGCGGCGTTGGCTTAGTAATAGGTTATTTTTACTCATTCTGTATGGATCTTCAAAAAGAAATAGACAATTATAAATGATTAGTAAAGGTTGTATTATAGGCAAAGTCCATTCAACAGTTTTGATTCATGGAAAAGACTGATAATAATAGCACAAACTATTTTACAAAAATTCCAGGTAACGCTGAAATTTTGCGATTAGTAACTCAAGCTCACAAAGACCAACCAGAGGATGATCATGGAAAAAATATTATCATGCAAAGGTTTATTGAAGATCAAAAGAACCAGCAAGCAGAGAACGTACACTTTCAGGATTGGAATAGATATGATAATGTGTACAAAGAAAACGTTCAAACTGAAAGAAGAATGTCGCCTGAAAATGAACTGGAGCAGACACAAGAAACTAAAGTAGAAAGAAACAATGATGTAGAAGATGACGTCATGAAGAAACTCATTGAACTTAGCAAACACACTGATGGAAATGGGGGACTAACAATGTTGCAGAGAGATCTTTTGGTGACGAGATTCCTTGTAGAGGAACAGAAAAAGTTGTTAAATCAAGCTGGAGATACACAAAGTTTACCTGGAGGAACTTGCGCTGCCACACAAACAGATTCAACAAAAGGTAAAACTTTCAAAAATGTATTTCAAAGATGCAAGGATATTTAATTCAACAGTAACAATGACAGCTCTGTAAAAGTAACTACACGCCATGCGGAAGAAGAAATTCCCATTCGATGAAATAAGTACTCGTACATAAGTTTTATGTGTAAAGTAACTAACATAAAACTTATTGGAATTGTAAACTAAAAATCGTTCTTTTGTTATGAATTTGCAGGTACTCAAACAGATCATTTTCATCTAAATCAGCTGAGACCACCAAAACGACAAGTGAAGAGTGACAACGATAGTGACAGTGACTCAGAAATGTATCATAAAAAGAAATACAGAATTCGCCGATATCAGATCAAAACACCTATTATGGAAGAAACAGAAAACTCAAGTGAATATTCACTACGGAACCGACCAACACAAACATCAAATCGAATGAGACTCCGGTATACATCCCCAAGTATGTCAAGTTTGTACATGTATACAGACGACAGTACATCATCTTCCAATAATAAAACAATCTACCGAACACATTCCCATCCAGTATTAAGAGATATAGAAAATGACGCAACTTTTCCTTACATCCCACCTTGTATCAAATCAAGACTTTTGGCAAGACGACGCTCCCATGTTGAATTTCAATCCGAACCAACGAGACATCGAATAAGAGAAGATTATAGACAAGAGGGAGATGTTAAACCAAGATATATGGAATGGTACAAAAGGAAAAGAGAGGAGAGGGAACGAACAAAGAAAATGATCGAAGAACAAGAGCGAATGAAATTTCTAGGAAAATCAACAAGAAAACTAACGAGAAAGGAGAAAATAGAAACCATTCGGGTCGAGGAAAGTCGAGACGACACGATGATGGAAACACTGCATGGAACTCTGAGGTATGAGGACAATCGGGATGAAAGTTCGGAGAGTGTGATGAGATTGAAAAAGAATCAACAACTCATTGAGAAGAAAAGTGTGTTCACAATTGCCTACGACGATGTCGCAACACAAAGGTTAAAGTCTTCGCATGCAACGCCCCCAACATAAATTTTGTGAATAGTATCCACCCATGGCGAATAGAAACTTCTTCTCAGCCTAAAACATCAACAATCAGACAGACGAAATTTCTAGGAAAATTACTATAAACTACACTCATGAGTACAATGAAGAATTTGTATTTTATACATTTATATTTGAATTTTTATCAAAAATAAACCAGGAGTCCATGGATTCCATGGTGATGGAAGTGCTTTGTCACCAATCATTTAGTTACGCTCGGTCTCTCCACCATATTGCCGTAAGCTGCCTGCGACAGGAAAACAATCGTGGGTACAAGTTTTGGAATTAATTAGGAATGGATGGTTAATTTCGTTATATATCAATTTTCTTGTGTGGAAGAATCCACATTGGAAGAAATAGACAAAGATTTTTTCGACAAATGCATCACATTCATTCTTACTTACTTTACATTATACCTCTATTGGGCCATTGGGTGATGAATCAAAAATTAGTGCAATAATAGAAATAAGAACAAAACAAAATAAGAACAAAAATAAAATGTATTCACTGATCGAAAAACCTAACTTATATTATTACCTTCTAAAAAAGTCTATTGCTAGTACAGTATGGTGCACACAAGGGTTAGCATCCCATCCCCTCAATGTACATTATTATATCAAAAAGGACACGTTTGCCACACTCAAACATTTGAAAGAAAGGGCCAAATGATGGGTAAATACCTACTTTTCACCTATCTATACTGACTATTTTTTTCTGGTATATTGGAAGAGCCGTTTCCGATTAATTTTCTACCTTTCGTTTGGTTATTCCACATTTTTCTTGAAACTTTGTTTGCGTGTGCTGGCTTTTGATGAATGCATTTAATTAATATTGGATTATTTTCAGTTGTGCCATGAGTAGATGCGAAATAATAAAGAAGCTGTATTGTTGATAGATATATGTTTAATGTAAGTATTTTTTCTTCATTATATTAGATAAAATGAATGGACAACCTTTAGATATCACCACCCGAAATTCTGGGTGAGCCACTGATAGTATGCAAACAAAGTTATGTTGAAATGAAAATTGTTTGTACAATGTACATGTAGAAATATATTTCAAGATCCATTTTAGATAATTTATTTTCTGTCATTATTATTTTATACTTTTAAACAATCTTTAGTTAACAGATTTGAAGTTTTTGGTTTTGATTTAAACATTCGAAAAACAGGAAGAATAATAATATTATTAATAAATAACTAAATGGAAAAATGTATTCAATCTAGTTTTGGAACTGCAGCTGTAACATAGAACTCTATATTACACTCATGAGCACCACGAAGAATTTTGAATGTGCCTTTATCGCCCCATTTCTCTCCCCAACTATTGACAAGTAACCAATATGGAAGACCATCTTCTGTTCCCCAACCTATCAGTTTAGCTGTGTGCATATGATTGTGTCGCTCTCCTATGACGTGCACATATACACCTGAAAAATATCAAAACAGAAAATTTATCTCAAGTGAAAATAAAAGTACACGCATGAATCACAGCCCCAGTCACGTCACTCAACTGTGAATAGACCCCATAATTACACGGTTTTCATATTCCCAGTCGAATCGTAACAAAATAATAATCAAATTATTGCAATACCAAAATGGTCCTACCTGATTTATAGTGGAAGAAATCTTCATAGAGGGTGATTTGAGCTGTAACTGGACCATTGGACATGATTTCTTGTTGAATTGAAGTTACCTTAGAATCAACGTAATATTGCGCTTCAGCTGAAATGCAAAGAAATAAAATTTAAGGAAAACTGTACTAGAATCATCCTTACAGAAAAAGACATTAGGCCTGCCGTTAGTATTTTTTCAATTATATTTGAACCCTCCACTGATGGCGTCGTTTTTATTACATATTCAGAAAAGAATGTAACCGATCTCGAAAAATCTTGCGTCCTCATTAAGACCGGTTCTGCGTACCAGAATGCACACCAACACAGCAACTCAAGACCATCAAAACCATTACCGTTACCTGATATTAACATACTTCTACCTATATTCCAAACCTGGATGTAAAAATGAGGAAAATAGATGATTTTAAGAGAAACACCGCTACAACAACGTTAAGGCCCATTTACACTGCCTGAATATCCCCGAGCGTCGAGTATTCGTGATCGTTGCTCGCCAGTTTTCAACGAGCACGTTGTGCACAAACGAGCCCGTTGTGCACAAACGAGCCCTCTGTGCACACTGCTCAAGCATTTCTGACGATCAGTCACTCGTGAGGATAGGAGACGTGTATGCTTCAACAGCTAGGTGAGAACTAAATTCATAGAACACCATTCGACGAATCCCGGGGTGTTTACACAGAGCGAGCGGCGAACGAGCATGATGATTCGTCAGAAAACTGACATCGCGTGGATTAGGCTCGAGCACGAACGAGCATTCGTTTCTAACTTGATCGGCTCGCGCGACTGTTTACACTGTCTGAGCCTCGAACGATTGCTCGTTCGTCACCTCTGTTCACGACGAATGCTCGGGCAGTGTAAATGAGGCTTTAGAAGTTAAGCCAAAAGAAGATATAAATAAATAAATAGATGATTTTAAGAGAAACACCGCTACGACAACAACGTTAGAAGTGAAGCCAAAAGAAGATATAAACAAAGGGAACTCTAGCCGGATTTCTCAAATAGAAATATGAACGCTTATGCAGTTCGCATTAGACTTGAGACTGCTCAGTTGCCGAATAACGTTTATAAATTATAGCAATAATACGTCCTGCATGTGGGTATAGAGAAGTGCCTAACTGCGGCAACGTTGTCCATTCTCCTCCTCATATTTATAGCATATACAATATCGTACCATAATATGTACTTACCATGATGTTTGTCTTTGTGGAAACGTCCTTGAAATTCCCCATTGGTGCACATCGAGTCACACCTTAGCTCAGGTGGATTCCTATCTTCACAAGAATATTCATGCTCATCGAATATTCTTCTTTCACAAGGAGCAATTGACAAAGGTTGACAGCCTTTGTTAGAGTTGTAGTCGCCACCACTTATGATGCCTACACACAATAAATAACACTCATCTATTTGTCAAATTCATGTGAGCTTGCGTCCCAAATAACTTTCCGTCGTACATGATTATGCATATGCAGATAAATTTCAAGAATTCTCATGATATCGTCCATTTTATTTTAAACAAAATGAAAGTCCTCACACCATTTTGTTCTTTGGAGTTCAGGCATAGCAGGCGATTTGATTTTTGTTATTTTGTGGAGCAATTTGCGAAACAACTTATTTTACAAGTAGGTTATCTAAGATATAGCATCCACTGCCGTTTCACTGCAATCAACAACAGTTACCCAGTTTTTCGCATGAGGATGAGTGCATCCTACAAACCAAATTTCATACCATTAAAATCGGTCAGGGATATGTGGCAAAAGTACCGCTCACGGCGGGCAATGTATGGTGTAAGAAATAGGCGTATGGAAAAGACATTAGGTCTGTAGGTTGATAATCTTCTTCAGTATTTTTCAATTGTAATTGGCAGTTTTCTGCTGATGGATTTGTTTTTAATACGCGGAAAAGATATAACCCGACTCGAAAGGTTTTTTTTTCGATTTTTGGATTCTACATATGAACCTTGAAACGAAAAACACCAAATTTTGAGGAGTAGATTTTTAAAAGGTGAAATATAATAGACAACATCAATAAAAGAATAAACCCATGTGGCTAAATAGGCAATTTTTTTTAAAAAAAGTATATAAACCAGCTCTAACCTTTTTTATGAAGGAACCACCATGCTGTTATAGGTTGTCCTGATCCACATGTTCTTGTGTTGTCATCAAATTTGCAGGCGTGACAACAGGACAGTAGATATTCAATGGACATTGTATCATTGAGTTTGCCTTTACTCAGGATACAAAGACGGTCACTAAATGCTGGTGCTACTGCAAAAGCCTTACAGAAAATATGTGATTCTTTAAGACAAAATTCTACCAAGTAGTAGCTAAGATATCTGAACTACGGCCACCCAAACAATGGGCCGACATAAGGCGAAGGGGTGCATAAAAGGGCGGCCGCCTCCCGTTGGCAAGATGAGGTGTGAATATTTATACAGTAATCTTCCACTACTTAAATAAATTATGGCATAAATATTTTTCTCATTTTGATATTATTAATACAATCAGACATAATGATTTTATGTATTCAAATAAAACATTCCAGATACAATATAACGGCATAACAACGTCCCGCACTCCCCTCGTCAATTGTCTATCTTGTTTACATCAGCTGGTCCAAGAACAAGGTTTTTTTTTACATTTTACAAACTGTATAGGGACAATAAAAATGCCGCAATTTCCAGCCACTACATGCCACATCCGCGCATACACTGCCTAGGCACGTCGGCCATCTTGCAATGCACATAAAGGTCAACTCACGTTAACACGTTTTTTTATAATTTCCATTGGTAAATTGCATGATGTTGTTCTTTATAGTATTAGTTACTTGTGTATGAAACAACATTGCAGTTTTAGAGCACAGATTTATACTTTTTGACTCCTAATTATTAAAAAATTTCAGGGGGCTCCCCCTGTGCCGGAAGTATCCCCTCCAAAAGTGCTTAACCCTCCCCCCCCCAAAAAATATAGCCTTAAATCCGCCCCTGCGAGGGCTTTAAAATAGGGTTACTTAATTTGGACAAGATAATCTCTTTTTAATGCAGATGACCACTTAGGCTCGCATCCTCGTGATGCTGACTATTCCCTGCCAACCGGTGAGGTCAATGTGGGTATATAGTTTGCAACTTTCCAGCGTACGTAAAACGTCTCAAATGACCATAGATATTAAAGAGACGTTAGGCCAAAAAAAAAAAAAAAACTATTTATATTGCAAACAGTACTACTTGACAAATAATCAATACCTAAGAGCGGTATGTAGCAATAAAACAAGTTAACGGAATTTTAATACTCCCACTGTTTTAAGTGCGTTAACATCACTATTGTGGAAGTGGGCATCAATGGTAACTTACATATGATGAAGAACAGGCACCTTGATCATACACTTTTCCAATGTTCTTACATTGGGGCCAAAAATGTCGAGCATCAAAACTTTCAGGAATATCATCTTCATTTATTTTTGGTTTATCAACTCTAGTTTGATCGGTATCTCTTTCAACCGAATCATTAAAATCTCCGATCTGAACAATTTCATCAACGTTTCCATAAACATTTTGGGGAACATTTCTTTCATGAACCTTTGGCTGATCAACTTGATTGTCTGTTGTTTTATTGATCTCACTTTCAACCCTTTGATTGAAATTTCTAATCTGAAAATTTTTATTAACTGTTCCATGGACTATTTGGTGCACATTTCCCCCAATGATCGTTTGTCTAACATTACCAAAGATTTCCCCACCAAGATTTCCACCGTAGACCACTTGATAGACATCCTCATCGACTGTTTGTTCAATATTCCCACCATGGACCGTTTGCTCAATGTTCCCATGAACTATTTGATTAACAATTCCACCAAAGATTTTTTGATAAACATTTCCATATACGATCTGATTTCTATAACCACCATAAATTGTTTGTGTGATATCTCCATTGATAGTTATGTAGTCCACCCCATATCTTCTGACAAGTATATCTCCAGTGACTGTATGGTTATTAATTTCAATGTCGGCGTCAAGTTCATTGAACTGAATCTCGGTATCAGATTGAACGTTATCAGAAAGGTCAATAAGTTCCGAGGGAATATCTCGTTCATCAACGTTTCCATAAACATTTTGGGGAACATTTCCTTCATGGACCGTTGGCTTATCAACTTGATTGTCTGTTGTTTTATTGATCTCTCTTGCAATCCTTTCATTGAAATTTCCAATCTCAATATTTTTATTAACTTTTCCATGGACTATTTGGTTCACATTTCCCCCAATAACCTTTTGTTGAACATTACCAAAGATTTCCCCACCAAGATTTCCACCATAGACTACTTGATAGACATTCTTATCGACTGTTTGTTCAATATTTCCACCATAGACCGTTTGTTCAATGTTCCCATGAACTATTTGATTAACATATCCACCACTGATTTTTTGATAAACATTTCCATATACGATCTGATTTCTATAACCGCCAGAAATTGTTTGTCTGACATCTCCATGGATAGTTTTGTAGTACACCCCATATCTTCTGACAAGTATATCTCCAGTGACTGAATGGTTATTAATTTCAATGTCGGCGTCGAGTTCAGTCAACTGAATCTCTTTATCAGATTGAACGTTATCAGAAAGGTCAATAAGTTTCGAGAGATTATCAAGGGTCATGTTGTCAGAAAAGTTTTCACCAGCCTGAAAAAAATTTCAATAAATTGTACGAACAGTAAGTCAGATACAGACAATTCGAGCAACAATATGTGAACCAAACAACATAAAATTTAAATAAGAATAAATATGTACCTGCAGTGGGATATATTTTTTACTTTATCGTCCCATATACGCGAATTACATATAGGTAACTAAGGTATTGTNTTTTTTTTTTTTTTTTTTTTTTTTTTTTTTTTTTTTTTTGCTTTTCTGGATGAATTATGACGACTTGTTGATACCACAAAACGGGTCTAGAAAAAATGTTTGTCCGTCCGTCCGCAAATCGTGTTTTGATGAAATTTAAAATAGACACTCATTGTAACATAATTACACCGAAGGTTGCAAAATCCAATTTAAATAATATTTTTTCGAGGGAGATGCGACAACAGCCGAAGTTTTCACAATCTAATTTAAGTAATATCTTTTCTAGGGAGATGCGACAACAGCCGAAGGTTGCAAATCTAATTTAAATAATATTTTTTCTAGGGAGATGCGACAACAGCCGAAGTTTTCACAATCTAATTTAAATAATATCTTTTCCAGGGAGATGCGACAACAGCCGAAGGTTGCAAAATCTAATTTAAATATGTAATATTTTATCTAGGGAGATGCGACAACAGCCGAAGTTTGCACAATCTAATTGAAATAATATCTTTCCTAGGGAGATGAGACAACAGCCGAAGGTTGCAAAATCTAATTTAAATAATATCTTCTCTAGAGTGATGCGACAAGAGCCGAAGATTGCAAAATATAATTTAAATAATATCTTCTCTAGGGAGATGCGACAACAGCCGGAGGTTGCAAAATCTAATTTAAATAATATCTTCTCTAGGAAGATGCGACAACAGGCGAAGGTTGCAAAATCTAATTTAAATAATATCTTCTGTAGGGAGACGCGACAACAGCCGAAGTCTGCCAAATCTGGTTGAAATAGTATTTTCACGAGAAGCTGTGACAAAAACCAAAGGTTGCCAAATCCATTTCCACAAATATTTTCCTGTAGAGCTGCGACAACAGCCGAAGGCTGCCGCTGATAATTGATAAAATATTTTCATCAAATACCTGTTTTCCCTACCATTTATTTCTTTTGCTATCACTATCCAAGGTAAATATTGTTATGTTTATTGTTTAAGCGGTATCGAATATATTTTTAGGGATCCGTACCCTATCCGTACCGGTATGCTGTGGAGGGAAGATGCATTGACAATATTTTCATCCATTGATCGGATGAGTTTCTATCATAGACAGAAATGTCGATTGATTCTGATCATATTGGTTTGATTACAAAAATTATGCTACCTACCTACTTCCCCTACAAAACCTAAGTAATACATTCTGAGCAGAGATCTTAGGAACAGCACATCTCTCACCAGCATGTGTGATGAGTTGTGTTGGGTGGATTAGACAGCCGTTCTTAGTAGATCACATCATGACGCTCTACTGTCTCTCAACATTTTCTGGAATATTTTTTGTGAAATATTTGAAAAATATTTTCCGGAGAGAAGAAAAAAGTGAATTTCTCCGCTTGGTCGAAATGAGGGGTCAAGTTGGTAACGACGAGGAACTAAAAAGAGCTCTAAATCACAACAAGTTGCAATATAAGGCTGCATTGACATCGCATACTATTGCTCATAACGATAGTGAAATCCTTGTCTCCAGAAATAATTCTAAGGCTAGGTTCACATGACCGCGCGGTCATGTAAACAATATCCACTATTTAGATAGATCTTGTGCCGCGCGGCCATGTGAGCATAGCCTAAGACGTGCTGGAGCGTAGTAAATTCTGAGAGGAACACTCGCTTGTCTAGAACAGATATCGATCCAGATGTTTTCAACAAAAATTTTGTATAGACGGCGAGAGAGCAATGCAGTATGTTGACTCGGTACTATTATCAAATACTGCGGGCTCATTTTATCTTGAGCCCGTTAATGAATTTGAAATTTTTAATATTATTAAAAACCTTAATAATTCTGGCTCGGTTGATGCCTATGGACTGAATGTTCCTCTCATCAAATACATTTCTCCTGTCTTGTGTAAACCGCTCTCTCTAATTATCAACTCGTGTTTCGAGGGTGGTGTTTTTCCGGACCAACTTAAAATTGCCAAGTTTATACCTGTGTATAAACGGAAGGGTGAAAGAGATGATGCGGGAAATTACAGACCAATTTCTATAACCCCGGTATTGTGAAAAGTGTTTGAACTGGTTTTCAAGAATAGAGTAAATACGTTCCTGAAATATAATCGGGCTTTATTAAAAACTCAGTTTGGTTTCCGTGAGGGGTTAAACACGTCTAAACTTTTGGAGCGTCTTCTTGACCCATTATATGTGACTCAATGCAAAAAAGAGTACTGCCCTTTGCATGTGGGATCTCTCAAAGGCTCTCGATACTGTATCCTTTTGTAAAAACTTGAGCGCCTTGGAATTCGAGGCAAACCTCTAAAATTTTGTCACAGTTATCTCGCTGGTCGTAGTCAATCAGTTTTTGTAAATGGGCGTTACTCTGACCCTCTACCTGTGACTCAGGGGGTTCCTCAGGGTTCCATTCTGGGATCCACTTATATATGTTAACGATATGAGAAGTATATTTACTGGGAGTGTAAATATTGACTCGCCTTCCGGAATGTCTTGTTTCTTGTCTCCCCGTGACTTTCTCACAGTGCTGTGTCAATACGCTGACGACTATTCTGCACTTATAATTTCTGAGGGGACAAACGGAGTTGCTCAATAAATAAAGAATGTCTCCACTCAGCTTCAAAAGTGGTTAATGGCTTGCAGAAAAAGGCAGACAAACAAACGATCATTCAATTTAAATTTAATGAGAGAATCAATGACATCAGAGGGGCTAGATTGTTGGGGCTCAACATTAATTCCGGCTTAAGATGGACTGAACAGCTGAACACATCTATACTCTATATGACAGGCTCAACGCTTTTAAATTTCTATTTTATAAACTCAGAGAAAAAGTTTCCTTAAAAATTATGTAGGCCACTTATAAGCAACTTTTTGTTTCGGTTGCAAGTTATTGAATCTGATTCCGGTAATAGCTAGAACTTTCCGGTAATAGCTAGAACTTTAAACTTGGTGCCAACTCATACCAGTTTCATAAAAGAAATTGAAAAATATAACTTAAGGTTGAAGTGTAATATGAATATCAAGATGTGTAGTATAGGTATAATTGTATTTTTGCTCTGGGGACCTACAGATACCAAAAAGCACTCTAACAAGTTCGAAAATTTCAGCCCATTACAATACTTTCAGGGAAAGTTGTGTGATGTTCACACCAGATTTTTTATTTTGTATTTATCCCTTTTATATGATCTGTATTCATTGTTTTTTGATGTTTGTAAAATTTGACTTTTGACTTTGTAATTGTTTTTTTTAAGAACTAATTTACAATAGAATATTGTTATTATTATTTTTACTAAGATTACGTTGGTCTGAATTATTGTGTGCGTTCTTAATAACAACAAATAGTAAAACAAGAATGTAGCCATCACAGCATTACAAGAATCAACTAAATAGATGTATAATGTAAAGCTAATTTCTTAGCCAAAAGCAAATGAGCCTAAAAAGATATAAACAGTTACTCAGATACAGATACCAAAAAGCGCTCTACTAAGTTCCTATTTTTCAAATTGGGGTAACGAAGTTTCATTTTTGATGATGAGAATTTTTTTTTGTACCTTGTGCGTTATAAGTTATAAGATTGAGATGAAATGCGTTTTTTGCACGCGCCCGTGAAGAGTTCTACATAGACAGCAATGTCTCTAAGCCGCCATTGGAAGAAAGCGCGACCTGCTAGTAATAATAAAATCAGAAAAAAAAAATATGTGAATATTACCTGCCATGTTTGAGCTCTTTGTTTGATCTCCTGGATAAATTCTTTGGAAAATGCATATTGACTGAAAATCGCTTTTCCATAACATGGCTGAAGCAGTAAATTAACAAGCACTAACAAAATCATGTGAGAGAGATAACACCCGCGCATTGTTAAAGTAAGGTATGAGAATAACATAATGTTTGTGAATAAGATGGGTAGGTACCTACACACAGCTAAACAGCTGGGTTCTGAGTTCTAAAAACACTCGATAAGTACCTGCGTCATACAACTTGAACTAAATTATTTACGGCCAATGAGGGTAAATGAGCTATGTTTCTAACAATAGAGTAAAGAGTTAACTCGTAATGAAAATTAGCATTAATAAACTAAAAAATGTGGCTCCAAGGTTCTGAGTTTTAAAAGCATTCGATACATACCTACACTAAATTATTTACGGCCAATGAGGGTAAATGAGCTATGGTACTAACAATAGAGTAAAGAGTTAACTCGTAATGAAAATTAGCATTAATAAACTAAAGAATGTGGCTCCAAAGTTCTGAGTTTTAAAAACATTCGATACATACCTACACTAAATTATATACGGCCAATGAGGGTAAATGAGCTATGGTACTAACAATAGAGTAAAGAGTTAACTCGTAATGAAAATTAGCATTAATAAACTAAAAAAAATGGCTCCAAGGTTCTGAGTTTTAAAAACATTCGATACATACCTACACTAAATTATATACGGCCAATGAGGGTAAATGAGCTATGGTACTAACAATAGAGTAGAGAGTTAACTCGTAATGAAAATTAGCATTAATAAACTAAAAAATGTGGCTCCAAGGTTCTGAGTTTTAAAAACACTCGATACATACCTACATCGCACAACTTGAACTAAATTATTTACGGCCAATGATGATAAATGAGCTATGGTACTAACAATAGAGTAAAGAGTTAACTCGTAATGAAAATTAGCATTAATAAACTAAAAAATGTGGCTCCAAGGTTCTGAGTTTTAAAAACATTCGATACATACCTACATCGTACAACTTGAACTAAATTATTTACGGCCAATGATGGTAAATGAGCTATGGTACTAACAATAGAGTAAAGAGTTAACTCGTAATGAATTTAGGATTAATACACTAAAAAATGTGGCTCCAAATATCGCTCCCCAATTTACATTAATAATATTTTTCCATATGAACTAAAACTTGATAATTGTTAATATAAATATAGGGTGTTTCATTAAGAACGCCGGATTTAATCTTGTTATAACTTTATTAAAAAAAATTTTTTTGAACAAAAAAAATACATCAACCTGTAGTATATATTCTCTGATTTAAGTGTGGAATATCACATCTGGCATATTTCCACCTCGGCTTCGCTGACAAGCTTCTGTTCGAATCACGAATTTGCTATCACTTGCTGACACATCTCCGCGTCTACTTCACCAATGATACGACGAATTTCTTCTTTCAGTTCTTTAAATCGTGGCTTGTTTTTGTAGACATGAGCTTTGGAGTAAGATCACATGACCTGGGAGGTTCCCCAGGTTCAGATCACCAAAACCATTTCTTGATTCAATGATCTGCGACTGCGTAGGATTTTCCACAACTTGCACTGAGCCAGTTTCTTTGAACTTAACCAACAATCGACGAACTGCTAACTCATTAGGCGCCTCATTTCGACCCATCATCTTCTCACATGGCGCAATGTTTCGACATAACTTTCACTATGGCAATTTAAAAAGTCTTAACAACCAAAACCCGTTCTTGTAAACTCAGTCGCACCATGGTTACAAACAAAACGTTAGAAACAATCAAAATGAATGAACAAAACTAAATGTTGTTGCTAAAACTTTTACGATGTTTTATTGCGGAGAGTTTATAGATAACAATGATAAAAAAAACAGGTCAGCCAACACACAAAACAAAAAATACCCGGCAAATTAAATCCGGTGTTCTTAAAGAAACACACTATATTTGATAACCTGATAAGTAATTTTAAATATGCATCTCCTTTAACTCTGTTTTGCTTTCTGTTGTATCAAATCTAAAGGTGATACGACTTAGCATACAATGCGATCGCGTAATATTAAAAGAAGGTTTTTTTCAGTGTAAGAGTCAAGAATAAGAGCTCATTTCATGATAGCAATCTCCCTTCTATTATTCGCAAAGACAAAAAATGACTGAAGACGTTTTGTGTCGTTTTATTCTTTTTTTTTAGACATTTTATAAAAAAGAAGAAAAAACGATTAGAAATAATTACTAAAATCTTTACTCCACATGGAAGGGTATTGCAGTCATCCTCAATTCTAAAATGGTTTAATCGAAATCGAGTTTCTCCCCAAATGAAGGGAAAATAATAGAATGTCGAGTCCTTATACAGACCCAACGTAGTACCCGAAAGAAATGTTTGTTCAATTTTTCTGTTAGATTGTAGCGATACTATTCCCTTGAACAGATCGATGGCATAACCGACCCTCTCAAGTCCTCAATCGCATGATCGTATTTCTAGTATTTTTCGTTGGTGTCAAGTTCTAGCAATAAAGATCAAGGCTTGGGACTGATAGGAAGGTACTTCAGCATTTACGATGCGGTTATTGAAAAACGCAACCTTCTCAGATTCCCAAATATTGGTAATTTTATTGTCTGCTATTAATGCAGTGCCTCCATTGCCAGACTCACGCAAAGAGGGTTCTGTTACAACACCATGCAATCCTAATCGAAAAACGCAGCCTTCTCAGATTCCCAAATATTGGTAATTTTATTGTCAGCTATTAATGCAGTGCTTCCATTGCCAGACTCACGGAAAGCGGGTTTTGTTGCAACACCATTCAATCCTAATTACGATATCTGTGTTAAACACATAATATGATCCCCGGAAAAAACCACTTCGCAGTAAAAAAATTCCCGCCAAGTCATTATACTGAAATCAAAACATTGTCCGCCTCAATTGCATATCTTCTTCTTCCCTTCTAACCCTCCCTTCTTTTACATTAATTTCACTACTCCTTAAAAAGCTCATTTACGCCTTTTATTCGCAACTTTTCGCTCTTTGGAACACTTTAACACATTTGGCAACTCTAAATCATGGAGGCACTGCATTAATAGCAGACAATAAAATTACCATTTCTTAACTACTCTGAATCATTTAGGAGGCACACCGCCAAAGGTGTGAAAGTGAATTTCCAAAGAGCGAAAAGTTGCTAATAAAAGGCGTAAATGAGAGATTTGCGAGATATATAATAGTAGTGAAAATTAATGTAAAAAGGTGGTTTTTCGGGGGGATTTCAATCCTTTTTGAAAGGGCCCAAATATGTATGTTTGTCATAACTTTTTTACGATAACTTTTGTACGATAAAAATATCAAAATGCACACCCTTCCACCAGATACAACCAAATGATACATCTCCGATCAAAATCAGTTCGGTAGATTTGGCTGTACCTTGTCAACCTTCAAGAAGAAGATGATGAAGAATACTGAGACAGTGTAAAAATAGCCAACAATAATACCACGTTGAACACAACAGTTCTCGTCAGATCATTGAAGTTAAGCAACGTCGGGCGTGGTCAGTACTTGGATAGGTGACCGCTTGGGAACACCACGTATCGTTGGGTCTTTTTTCCGGCCCAACCCAGGTTGGGTGAGGTCAATGTGGGTACCTTGTTTGCAAGTTTCCAGCGAATGGAGGGTAAAACGCCCGTCTTGAATGACCAATAGATGTTAAAGAGACGTTAAGCCAAATTCAAAAAAAAAATATTTTTTTTTTCCTTCAAACTACTGATTTTATCTCATCATCTACTCATCCGATTACGAAATATTCAACTACACACTATAAATATTTTCCCCGGGGCTCCAGAGAAACCTGAAAAGTGCACTTTGTTATGCAAAGTAGGTAATATATCACTTGTACAACGCTCATTGTATTTGACTTGGCGGGCGAAGCGCTGCCGCGCTTTTCACTTTACATTTCACCTTGGAGTTCCCTATTGATTGTATGACATCAGCTAAACAATCCAAAATATTTGTCTCATTTATGATAAGTAGCTAAATAGGAAATAATACTTGAGAATTAATGGCAAGACACTTACGAGTGTTTTTGTTGCTTTCTTACGTTCACGTCTAATGATAAATGATAAAATCGAAAGTAGTTATTCCAATTAACATTAGTAAAGGGTGACCAACATTGCACATGGGTTTATTATTTTCAATAATGAACCTTTGGAATCGTCACAAAAAAAAAAAAATTACCCCCCCTCAAAAGTTGATAATATACGTTTCAAGGTACGTAGAATTCAAAAATCGAATAAAATCTGTTTGTCCGCCGTACGCCGTGATGGGCACTTTTGCCACTTGGCGTTACCCGATTTGGATGAAATTTGGTGTATAGGTCCCATCTGGGTTCTTCTTGTGCCCCGAAACTTTTGGATGCAATCGAATAATAAGAACACTTCAATTAATATGCAGTTTTTCTATGGAAATTTTCTCATTAACACGGCTCTGTTGTGAATCAGTGTGAGGGTTAGTAATTATTTTTTTGCCTAAAATGGTTCCCTATTGAGACCACTCCTCATTTTAAGTCTTAAATCATATACTTACTTCAGACCATCTATCCCAAAATGGCCGTTTTCTAAAAGTCATCATTTTAACCTCTGATAGAAATACGAGATTTGATTTTCCCGAACTACGGCACTGATAAAACTTGAAAGTTGTTATTTTAATTACTTATGTAGATGGAAAACCTTTTTTGAGCCACTCTTGACGAATTTCTACATCAAAATAATATTCGATTTTCATTATACATGGTGTAACATGTTTTGGTTTTGGACCTCTGGCTCCGCCCCTGATTATTTTTTTGAAAAAACAAAAATGGGAATATTCCTTATTTTATTGGCACTTTTATTTTTCAAAAAAATATTTGTACCATTCCATTTAAATTTCCCGAAAAATCGACTCTTTATATCAATAAAAGCCACTTCCGGGATTCGAACCTGGATACTGATATTACCATTCGAATGGCCATGGGCCCTTTTCTATCCCTAGAAACAAGCAGAATTTCAAAATTCCAAGCGGTTCAAAAGTTATGGGCACCGGGCAGGACTTCTGTGACATACTGTATATATATATAAGGAATATGTTGTATGTATGTGTGTATGTTTGTTTGTCCGGAATTGTTTGGCCAGAAGGGTAGGAGATATCGAAAAATTGATGGGAATGGACCCCCCGAAAACCATAGGCTACGACCCCAGGAAAATTAATTAGAGTTCAATAAAGTTGATCCATAATTGACCCATAATTGAATCAGAAAATTGACCAATAGTCACGGTGTCACGGTCCAATATCTCAATATTTATCGCGACAACATATCAACTCAAAACGAGAAACTTTTAGGTGAGCTTTTACATTATTTTAAGATATAGTTTGCAAAATTATGACTAGCCGTTTCAGAGTTACAATTACGAACGCAGGATTGGGCAAAATAAAATTTCTAAAATAACAATAATGTTTATTTTTATTCGATTTTTTTTTTACATATTACAATTGTCATTGTAATAAGTACTCTTGTAATAAGTATATAAGTACTCTGCGTACTTTTCAGGGATCAACTACCTACTAATTGTTTACCCAAATCGATATGAGTTATCGCGAAATTGATAGGAGTGGACCCCACCAAAATAGGGATGGGCTAGTCATTCACGAGTCAAGTCATAAGTCGACTCAATGCTCGACTCACTCACGAGTCGAATCACCTTTTTGAAATGAGTCGACTGCACAAAGTGTCGACTTAGAGTAGCTTTTTTTGTTGACTGATAAAGATAATAAAGGGAGAAATATTTTCCGGGTTTTTGTTGTTTACTGAAGGAAAATGTTCTTTTATTCTGGTGGAAGCTAAATCCAGTATTCATCACCGAAATGGCGTTTGCAAACGATCTTGCAATTATTGCGAAAAATCCTTGTAATCTTCAATTCAATCTTAGCATCTGGAACGAAGAAATGCAACGCAGAGGCATGACAATCAATCTGAATAAGACCAAGAGTATGGTAATATCTAAATCACCAGTAGAACATAAGATTACCCTCGACAACTTGGACATTGAACAAGTCTCCACCTGGGAGTAGTTATAGCTGAAGATGGAACATTTGATGCCGAAATCAATGAACGTGTGGCAGCAGCAACCAGATGCTACTACTTACTACTCCATAAATAAAGGGTTCATCAATAAGAAAGAAGTCTCCAAGAACACCAAGATGACTGTTTTTAAGACCGTCTTCCGCCCAACTCTCACCTATAGTGCGGAAACATGGACCCTGACCAACAAGCACAAATCAAGACTCCAGGCAGCTAAAATGAAATACCTCAGATGAGTTGAGGGTAAGACAAGAAGAGACAGAATCCGAAATCAAACCATTCGGGACTCCCTCGAAGTAGAACCCCTCCTGACTTCTATCCGAACATCACAATTACGCTGGTTCGGTCATGCGAATGCCAGATGAGAGATTCCCAAAGCAAGCATACCAATCTAAGATTGACGGCAAAAGATCCAGAGGAAGACCGAGATGTACATGGGAAGACAACATAATGGAAGCACTGAGTTAGAGAGGAGCTACCTGGAGACAGGCGTTGGTTAGTGCTGCTGACAGATCCAAATGGCGAGCTCTCTGCCAACCTCTACACCAACGGTAGAAGGGGACGGATTAAGTAAGTAAGTAACACCACGATATACGAAAACGAAAACTTAAGCGCCTCTAGTGGATAATTAAAGGAAAAAATAACATATCAGAAATCAAATATCAAATCAAACAAAATCTTATCACTCTTAGCTCTTATCCCATAATATTCAAAAAGCAAGACGTATGAAATACTCAAATAACTTGAGGTGCAATACTTTTTTAGTGTTGTAATACAATATTCAATTAAAAGATACTAGTTTAACTTTTTTTTAAAACATTTAACTATCCATAGTCTGAATCAATAGACATTTTCCATCCCAATAGACCAGGGATTCCCAAACTTTTTGGTACCGCGCCCCCCTTTCTTGAAATGAAAGCCTCCCACGCCCCCCACTCCCCTTTACATTATAAATTATGAATGAGTATAGGTGTTGTTGAATGCTATCTCATTCAAAACGCTAATGTGTTGCTGAATGCTATCTCATTCAAAACGCTAA
>CM022874.1:44956894-44981492 GCA_012654025.1 Pachypsylla venusta
AAAAATGCAGCCTTCTCAGATTCCCAGATATTGGTAATTTTGTCTGCTATTAATGCAGAGCCTCTATTGCCAGACTCACGCAACGGGGGTTCTGTTACAACACCATTCAATCCTAATTACGATATCAGTGTTATACACATAATATCATCCCCCCCGAAAAACCACTTCGCGGTAAAAAGTTCTTGCCAAATCATTAGTAACAAAAAGCACCGAAATCAAAACAGTGCCCGCCTCAATTACATATCTTCTTCTCCAAATTTAATCCTCCATTTTTTACATTTCACTACTTTTTAAATACCTATCTCATTTACGACCATTATTTGCAACTTTTCGCTCTTTGGAACACACATTCACACCTTTGGCGGTGTGCCTTCTTAATGATTTAAAGTTGTTAAGAAGTTGTTCAATAGAGCAAAAAGTTGCGAATAAAAGCCGTAAATGAGAGATTTGCGAGATATTTAAAAGTAGTTTTATATTTAAGCTTTCTACCTTATGCCGATGTTTATTTCTTAATTTTAGATGTTTGGTCGTAGTACTCAAGTGCGAAAACGGCTCCTATCTGTTTAGACTAGTCGATCAATATGATCAGGTGTTCACGTTAGTGTTGTAGTCATTAATAGAAAAAAATATCTTAATCAAATATATATAAAAAAAAATGGGGGCCCTCCCCCCTGGGGGGGGGTCTCCAATTATTTTATTTTTTTTAGGCTGCTAAATCTAATGCATATAAGAATATAGAAAAATGTTCAAAATCCAAAAGCCCTTAACACCACCCTTCACATATCAAAATTTTAAGTTTCTGCAACAAAACGCTAAAAAGATAAAAATCATTTCAAAAAACAAAATATTGAGGGCCCTCCCCCCAAGGGGCAGGGTCACTGCCATGTTCAAAATCGAAAAGCCCTTAACACCAGCCATCACATATCAAAATTTTACGTTTCTGCAACAAACCGCTATAAAGATAAAAATCATTTTCAAAAAACACAATATTGAGGGCCCTCCCCCCCCAAGGGGGAGGGTCACTGCCATGTTCAAAATCGAAAAGCCCTTAACACCAGCCATCACATATCAAAATTTTACGTTTCTGCAACAAACCGCTATAAAGATAAAAATCATTTTCAAAAAACACAATATTGAGGGCCCTCCCCCCCCAAGGGGGAGGGTCACTGCCATGTTCAAAATCGAAAAGCCCTTAACACCAGCCATCACATATCAAAATTTTACGTTTCTGCAACAAACCGCTATAAAGATAAAAATCATTTTCAACAAACACAATATTGTGCCACCGGGGGGGGGGCAGGACCCCCAGCAAATTTCCCTAAACATGTATACCAAATTTGTATCGCGTAACATTCATACATACATCTGAGCGCATGGCAGTGCGCCAGGCCACTTGGCCAGTTTGTAAAAAAGTAGTATTTTACGAATCCCCTTAGAAAAAACTGATCAAGTGTAAAGTTGGTATTACTTTAAGAGAATTGAGACAGAAGAAAGTGCAATAATAAATGTAAGTGCGGGATATACAGCAGTAACAATAAACTTGGTCACAATAATAGATATCACTACTTTCATAGGTGGAATTTTTTTGTGAGATACACATATACTAGTGGATCAATAATAATATGATGTGTTCACGTTAGTATTGTCAAAAAAAATATCCTATTAAAATTTACGTTTCTATAACAAACCACTAAAAAGAGATAAAATCATTTTTAAATGGGGGGGAAGGCAACCGCCATGTTCAAAATAGAAAAGCCCTTAACACCCGCCATCACATATCAAAATTTTACGTTTCTGCAACAAACCGCTAAAAAGATAATAATCATTTTCAAAAAACAAATTTGACCCCCCGGGGGGGGGGGGCACCAGAAAATTTCCTTCATACCTTAATTTGTATCGCGTATACCAAATTTCGTCAAAATAGGATGAAAATTGTGGCTTGTATCGCGTAACGTACATACATACACATATACAAGTGTATTTCGGGATGTATATGGGAGTCAAAAGTGGAGTTCACTAACGTTCGCAACCAGTGGATCAATATGATCAGGTGTTCACGTTAGTGTTGTAGTCATTAATCCCCCCAAAAATACCACTGCGTGCTATAAAATTTCCCCCCAAGTCATCAACCAAAGAAAGATATGAAATCTATTTTGGGTCCCGGTATCCACTCTTCCTTACTTCGAAATACCTACTTTCTTTAAATTCCGACCCCACCCCAAACGATTTCAGAATTTTAGTCTGGTTTCCTTACTCTCTTCACCAACACGCAATCTTGGTGAGGTACCTCGGTTCGTTTAACCACTAGGAGATATAGACCACTCTGTTCTACTTTAGCGGTTCATAAATTTGTTACGTTTAATAATAATGATCAGACCCCATTGTGAAAACGACTCCTATCGAGTGAAAAAATCAATATTTTATTCAAGGATGTTATTTTTGTAATTTGGAACAACTTTGTTTAAAATTTCAGCATTCCAGCTTATCCCGAAGTGTACTTCCCAATTCTGGATGTTCGGTCGTAGCTACCCTAGTGAGAAAACGACTCCTATCTAGTAAAAAAATCAATATTTACTCAAGGATGTTATTTTTGTACTGTGGAACATCTTTGTTTAAAATTTCAGCATTCTAGCTTATCCCGAAGTGTACTTCCCAATTCTGGATGTTTGGTCGTAGCTACCCCAGTGCGAAAAAGGCTCCTATCTATATTGATTTTACTTCCTTAAGTACAATCAATATTTTACTTAAGGAAGTTATTTTTGTACTGCGGAAAATCTTTGTTTCAATTTTCAGGTTTCTAGCTTCTACTGAAGTGTAAGTACTTCCAAATTTTTGATAAAACCTACCACTCGGTTGGACACGGCTAATATCGAGAAAAAACCATATATTACTCAAGGATATAATGTAAAAACACATCAGTAGTATGATTATACAGTTAGAATGAACTAAATTGATTTCCTACATTCCTCCTACTCCTCCATATTCAAACTTTTCTGTCTTCTGCTTTCTAAAACTTTTTGGACAAAAATGAAACAGAGCAAACATTTCTTTATCACATTTCATCTTTTTGTTGGGAACCTATACGATTTTCAAAATTTAAATGGGTGCGTTTTTGGGGGAAACAGAGGTAGTCACCCTTCCGCCAAATGCAACCGAATGAGACATCTTTGATCCAAATCATTTCGCTAGATTTTGCCGTAGCCTCGTCAACGTTCAAGAAGAAGAAGATGATGATAATGAAGGAGACTAAGACAGTGTAAAAATGACACTTCTCAAATGTTTTTTTTTTCTCCGTGTTCCTAAAAAGTGCACTTTGTAATGCAAAGTAATATAACACTTGTGCAACGCTCATTGTATTTGACTTGGCGGACGAAGCGCTGCCACGCTTTTCAGTTTACATTTCACCTTGGACTTCCTTATTGATTGTATGACATCAGCTAAACAATCTAATAATAGGAAATACGAAATAATACTAGAGAATTATTGGCGAGACACTAATGAGTGCTTTTGTTGCATTCTCACGTTCACGTCTAATGATAAATGATAATCGAAAGTAGTTATTCCAATAGCAATTAGTTGCAACGTTAGTTGCAAACGGGTGGCCAACTTTGCACATGAGTTTATTATTTTTCAATCACGTTAATCCTTGAATATAACAGACCGTGACACCGATCAAGGGTACAAACTAGACACATACTGCAATCTACATAACAAATATTAATTTTGGTCAAAATTAATTGAAAAAAGAACTGCCCCTTACAGCGCGATGTCGAACGGGTTTTAATTTTTTGGAATCTGCGTTCCGGAGATGTAATTACTTTTAATATTCACGAACTTCCATAGTGAAAAAAATCTGAGATTGTGAGAAGTTAACTAGACATGCATCACGGGCCGAGTTTATGGTGTAAAATAACACAGAAAGCAACTCTGCAATTTTCTAATGTATGTCTTACTGATATTATTATACAGTATTATGAGAGTTTTGTGAGATGGTTTTGAGAGTTGTCCGACACTGGGGAGGAGCAACGTTGTATTTTTTTTTTTTTAACTTACTTTTTTATTGGCCGTCATGGGTTATGTTGGACGGTTGTGAGGTGAAACAGGTGCTGGTCTTTATCATTCGGAGCTTGTGCAATTCATATCTCCAAAGCTGTTTTCCCATTCCAAACCCGCAACATTTTGTTATCTCCAAACCCGATTTTGTTGCTGCAACACGATGCTGCAACAAAAGCGGGTTAGGACACGATGCAACAAAGGTTCTCGAGTAACATCCAATGTTTCAGTCTGTGGGATTCGATCTCATTTGATTCTGTAGGAACAGCGGAGCATGAAAATGTTGCGTGCAGTGGAAAAAAAGCTTTAAACTGATCTGATCCCCCCATAAGAAATGTCATATGACTTTATACTGCTGCCGACCTACGGCTTGCACCAAGGAACCCCCTTGGTGCAAGCCGAGTGTGATGCGTACTCTGCCACGAAGACGTCTTTTTATATTTTTAAACAATCTTTAGTGGACACATTTGAAGTTCTTGTTTTGTTTTACATTTCAAGAACAGGAATAATAATGCTTTTTTTAACATATTTTTTGTATATTTTATTTAATTTGTTTATATATATTTAGAAGAATAGGTATGAGTGAATTTGTGTTAAGTGGAGATAAATAAAATAAAAAATAACTAAATGGAAAAATGTATTCAATCTATTTTTGGAACTGCAGCTGTAACATGGAACTCTATATTACACTCATGAGCACCACGAAGAATTTTGAATGTGCCTTTATCGCCCCATTTCTCTCCCCAACTATTGACAAGTAACCAATATGGAAGACCATCTTCTGTTCCCCAACCTATCAGTTTAGCTGTGTGCATATGATTGTGCCGCTCCCCAATGACGTGCACATATACACCTGAAAAATATCAGAACAGAAAATTTATCTCAAGTGAAAAAAAAAGGAATTTATTTGTGTTGGATTCGAACCAACAGCCTCCTGGTTACGAATCTGTCATTCTTACCAACTGAGGCTGCCATCTCAAGTGAAAATAAAAGTAGGTAGTTTTCGCATAAATTACGGCCCCGGTCACGTCACTCAACCGTGAATAGACTCCATAAAGTGAAAATAAAAGTAGTTTTCGCATGAATCACGGTCCCGGTCACGTCACTCAATTGTGAATAGACCCCATAAAGTGAAAATAAAAGTAATTTCCGCATGAATCACGGCCCCAGTCACGTCACTCAACTGTGAATAGACCCCATAAGTGAAAATAAAAGTAGTTGTTGCATGAATCACGGCCCCGGTCACGTCACTTAACTGTGAATAGACCCCATAATTACACGGTTTTCATATTCCTAGTCGAATCGTAACAAAATAATAATCAAATTATTCCAATACCAAAATGGTCCTACCTGATTTATAGTGGAAGAAATCTTCATAGAGGGTGATTTGAGCTGTAACTGGACCATTGGACATGATTTCTTGTTGAATTGAAGTTACCTTAGAATCAACGTAATATTGCGCTTCAGCTGAAATGCAAAGAAATAAAAATTAAGGAAAACTGTACTAGAATCATCCTTACAGAAAAAGACATTAGGCCTGCCGTTAGTATTTTTTTCAATTATATTTGGCAACCCTCCACTGATGGCGTTGTTTTTAATACATATTCAGAAAAGAATATAACCGGTCTTGAAAAAAAGAAGCAGGTCTAGAACGCAGTTCTAGACCTGCTTCTGCATACCAGAATGCACACCAAGTCAAGATCATCAAGGCTATTACCGTTACCTGATATTAACATATTTCTACCATTATTCCAAACTGGATGTAAAAATGCAGAAAATAGATGATTTTAAGAGAAACATTTCTACAACAACGTTAGAAGTCAATCCAAAAGAAGATATAAAAAAAAGAACTCTCACCAGAGGTAACTTCATATGGAACGCAGTTCTAGTCAAGGGGCAAAACCTTTTCGGTAAATTCATATGGAACGCAGTTCTAGATAAGGGACAAAACCTTTGTGGTAACTTTACATGGAACGCAGTTCTAGTCAGGGCCGCTCAGAGGGGGGGACAAAGGGCACAAAATGTGCTGGGCCCGGGCTCCTGAAGGGGCCCTGGACCAGCGGATTTTTTTTTCTGATAATAAAAAAATAAATTAAAACAATATGCCAAATACAACTTCAAATACGTGCAAAAAAAAAAAAAAAAAAAAAAAAAACAAGGGACAAAACCTTTCCGGTAACTTCATATGGAACGCAGTTCTAGATAAGGGACAAAAGCTTTTCGGTAACTTCATATGGAACGCAGTTCTAGATAAGGGACAAAACCTTTGTGGTAACTTTACATGGAACGCAGTTCTAGATAAGGGACAAAAGCTTTTCGGTAACTTCATATGGAACGCAGTTCTAGACAAGGAACAAAACCCTTTCGGTAACTTCATATGGAACGCAGTTCTAGTCAAGGGACAAAAGCTTTTCGGTAACTTCATATGGAATGCAGTTCTAGATAAGGGACAAAAGCTTTTCGTTAACTTCATATGGAACGCAGTTCTAGATAAGGGACAAAACCCTTTCGGTAACTTCATATGGAACGCTAGTCAAGGGACAAAACCTTTTCGGTAACTTCATATGGAACGCAGTTCTAGATAAGGGACAAAACCTTTTCGGTAACTTCATATGGAACGCAGTTCTAGATAAGGGACAAAACCTTTTCGGTAACTTCATATGGAACGCAGTTCTAGACAAGGAACAAAACCCTTTCGGTAACTTCATATCAACCCATTTTTACGATTCTTCCAAACCTGGATCTAGAAATATGGAGAACAATTACTTTTAAGATGATCATATGTTGACTAAAACAAAATACGAGAGTCACTGAATTATTTACCCACAGAACAGATCAACTTCGCATCAGATTCTAGCCCTATGTACTTACCATGATGTTTGTCTTTGTGGAAACGTCCTTGAAATTCCCCATTGGTGCATGTCGAGTCACACCTTAGCTCAGGTGGATTCCTATCTTCACAAGAATATTCATGCTCATCGAATATTCTTCTTTCACAAGGAGCAATTGACAAAGGTTGACAGCCTTTGTTAGAGTTGTAGTCACCTCCACTTATGATGCCTACACAAAATAAATAACACTCATCTATTTGTCAAATTCATGTGAGCTTGCGTCCCAAATAACTTTCCGTCGTACATGATTATGCAGATAAATTTCAAGAATCCTCATGATATCGTCCATTTTATTTTAAACAAAATGAAAGTCCTCACCCCATTTTGTTCTTTGGAGTTCAGGCATAGCAGGCGATTTAGTTTTTGTTATTTTCTGGAGCAATTTGCGAAACAACCAATCAACAACAGTTACCAAGTTTTTCGCAAGAGGATGAGTGCATTCTACAAACCAAATTTCATACCAAAATCGATCAGGGCTATGTGACAAAAGTACCAATAACGGAGGGTGATGTATGGTGTAAGGAATAGGCGTATGGAAAAGACATTAGGTCTGTAGGTTGATAATCTTTTTCAGTATTTTTTCAATTGAAATTGGCTTCTGCTGATGGCATTGTTTCTGTTACGCAGAAAAGATTTAACCCGGCTTGAAAGATTTTTTTATTCGATTTTTGGATTCTAATACGTATGAACTTTGAAACGGAAAATATCAAATTTTCAGAGGTAGTTTTTTTTAATGGTGAAATATAATAGCCAACATCAATAAAAGTATATAGCCATGTGGCTAAATAGCAGATTTTTTTAACAAAATATAAACCAGCTCTCACCTTTTTTGTGAAGGAACCACCATGCTGTGATAGGTTGTCCTGATCCACATGTTCTCGAGTTGTCATCAAATTTGCAGGCGTGACAACAGGACAGTAGATATTCAATGGACATTGTATCATTGTGTTTGCCTTTACTCAGGATACAAAGGCGGTCACTAAATGCCGGTGCTACCGCAAAAGCCTTACAGAAAATATGTAATGTCAATGATAACTGGACTAAGGCCACCCAAACAATGGGCCGACATAAGGCGAAGGGTGGCCCAAAAGGGCCTACAAACTAATCAGCTCATTAAAGGAATGTACAAAATCGGACAAGGCGTTCGAGAGTTATCACGGAACGAACTAACAGACAAACATACGTTTAAAGAAAAATCGTAGAGTTAAAACTTAACCTCAATTCGTTCAATCAAAAAAACACAACATTAAATTATCTATTGCTTATCTAGTCTCTGCGACAGGGGCAGATTTAAAGATGAAGTGTGAACATTTTTCTCATTTTGATATTATAAATACAATCAGACATAATGATTTAATAAATTCAAATTAAAAAAGTATACTTGTGTACTACTTGTGTATGAAACATGTTGTTTCATACACAAGTATGTGTATGAAACAACATTGCTGTTTGAAAGCACAGATTTTCACTTTTTTACTCAAAATTTTCTTGGGGGACCCCTGTGCCGGAAATATCCCTTCCAAAAGTGCTTCACCGCCCCCCCCCCAAGATATAGCCTTAAATCCGTCTCTGCTCTGCGAGAGCTTTAAAATGGGGTTACTTCATTTGAACAAGATATTTTCTTTATAATGTAGTAAGCTTCTTCCCTGAAAAGTAAAACCTTAGTGCAGGGTTACTCAACCTTCACAATACGAAGTACCACTTGTTATTTTTCTCGATTTTTTGGAGTACCACCACCCTAGGGAAGGGGTTGCATAAAGAATAATAAAAAAAAAATATTAACACATGAGAACATAATTCCACAAAGAAGCTGAAATTAAAAAATAATCATAGAAAGGTACCTGATAAGATGTAAAACAGAGTGGTAGAAAGTGGGGGTTTTGAACCCACTTGCTCCTGTTCCGATGAGATTAACGTACTACCTACTCTTATCAGAAACAATTGCTTCAACATCAGGCTGAATATTACCATTTTTACGTGAATGTCATGGGACACATCTTATTTTCTCCTATACTTGTTTTCAAGTACAACATTTAAGAAAATCCAATTCGCACATATATTTGATATCAAAGGGTAATAGGGCTTTTAGTGCTTTCTTGTGGAAACTTGGATATTTGACCTTGTT
Organism: Pachypsylla venusta; assembly: GCA_012654025.1. NCBI lineage: Eukaryota > Metazoa > Arthropoda > Insecta > Hemiptera > Aphalaridae > Pachypsylla > Pachypsylla venusta. The sequence goes on from CM022874.1 coordinate 44,965,964, forward strand.
GATTTTCATCCAAAAATCAACTAAAATACTACTAGGTACTGTTGAAAATATCATTCACGGTGCTGTCACTTGTCAGATCAATAAACGATTCTTTATATTCGTAAGCAACGCCTGCATCTGAGTATTCTGCGAACGGATTTCTAATCTACTCTAAGTCACTCGTATTATAAGGTGGAATTTTTTCTCTTTTTTTTCATAATGTCTACATTTATTTTATGATATTTTGTGTACAACTGAAAATGGATAAGCGTACCACTTGAAATGGGTCCGAGTGCCACCGGTGGTACACGTATCACCGTTTGAGAACCCATGCCTTAGTGGATGACCAATTAGGCTCACATCCTCGTGATACTGACTATTCCCTGCTCAACCCAGGCTTGGTGAGGTGAATGTGGGTAGCTAGTTTGCAACTTTCCAGCGTACGTAGGGTAAAACGTCTCAAATGATCATTGATATTAAAGAGACGTTAAGACAAAAAAAAAAAAAAAATATTTATGTTGCAAACAGTACTGCTTGACAAATTATCTAAACCTAACCGGTATGTAGCAATAAAATAATTTAAGTGAATTTTAATACTCACACTGTTTTAAGTGCGTTAACATTCACGTTAACATTGTGGAAATGGTCATCGATAGTAACTTACATATGATGAAGAACAGGCTCCTTGATCATACACTTTTCCAATGTTCTTACATTGGGGCCAAAAATGTCGGGCATCAAAACTTTCAGGAATATCATCTTCAAGGACCTTTGGTTTATCAACTCTAGTTTGATTGGTATCTCTTTCGACCGAATCATTAAAATCTCCAATCTGAACATTTTCATCAACGTTTCCATAAACATTTTGAGGAACATTTCCTTCATGTGCCGTTGGCTTATCAACTTGATTGTCTGTTGTTTTCTTGATCTCTCTTGCAACCCTTTCTTTGAAATTTCTAATCTCAATATTTTTATTAAGTTTTCCATGAACAATTTGGTTCACACTTCCCGCAATAACCTTTTGTTGCACATTACCATAGACTTCTCCACCAATATTTCCACCATAGGTCATTTGATAGACATCCTTATAGACTGTTTGTCCAATATTTCCACCATAGGTCAGTTGATAGACATCCCCATCGACTGTTTGTTCAATATTTCCACCACGGACGGTTTGATAAATGTTCCCATGAACTATTTGCTTAACCATACCACCATCGATTTTTTGATGAACATTACCATATACGATCTGATTAACAGAATCACCCGAAATTGTTTGTGTGATATCTCCATAGAAAGTTTTGTAGTCCACATTTCTTTTGACAAGTATATGTCCAGAGTCTGTACGGTTATTAATTTCAATGTCGGCGTAGAGTTTGGTCAACTGAATCTCGGTATCCGATTGGACGTTATCAGAAAGGTCAATAAGTTGCGACAGGATATCTCTTTCAACCGAATCATTAAAATCTCCAATCTGAACATTTCCGTCGACGTTTCCATAACCATTTTGAGGAACATTTCCTTCATGGACCGTTGGCTTATCAACTTGATTGTCTGTTGTTTTCTGGATCTCTCTTGCAACCCTTTCTTTGAAATTTCTAATCTCAATATTATTATTAAGATTTCCATGGACTATTTGGTTCACATTTCCCCCAATAACTTTTTGTTGAACATTACCATAGATTTCCCCACCAAGATTTCCACCATAGGTCATTTGATAGACATCCTTATCGACTGTTTGTTCAATATTTCCACCATAGGTCAGTTGATAGACATCCCCATCGACTGTTTGTTCAATATTTCCACCACGGACCGTTTGATAAATGTTCCCATGAACTATTTGATTAACAAATCCACCATTGATTTTTTGATAAACATTTCCATATACGATCTGATTATTGTAACCGCCAGAAATTGTTTGTCTGATATTTCCATGGAAAGTTTTGTAGTCTACATCAGCATTTCTTTTGACAAGTATATGTCCAGTGACTGTATGGTTATTAATTTCAATGTCGGCGTAAAGTTTGGTCAACTGAATCTCGGTATCAGATTGAACGTTATCAGAAAGGTCAATAAGTTGCGAGAGAATATCTCTTTCAACCGAATCATTAAAATTCCAATCTGAACATTTTCATCAACGTTTCCGTAAACATTTTGGGGAACATTTCCTTCATGGACCGTTGGATTATCAACTTGATTGTCTGCTGTTTTCTTGATCTCTCTTGCAACCCTTTCTTTGAAATTTCTAATCTCAATATTTTTATTAAGTTTTCCATGAACAATTTGGTTCACATTTCCTGCAATAACATTTTGTTGAACATTACCATAGATTTCCCCACCAAGATTTCCACCATAGGTCATTTGATAGACATCCTTATAGACTGTTTGTTCAATATTTCCACCATGGGTCAGTTGATAGACATCCTCATCGACTGTTTGTTCAATATTTCCACCACTGACCGTTTGATAAATGTTCCCATGAACTATTTGCTTAACAGTTCCACTATTAATTTTTTGATAAACATTTCCATATACGATCTGATTAATATAACCACCAGAAATTGTTTGTCTGATATCTCCATGGATAGTTTTGTAGTCCACATCAGCATATCTTCTGACAAGTAAATGTCCAGTGACTGTATGGTTATTAATTTCATTGTCGGCGTCGAGTTCGGTCAACTGAATCTCGGTATCAGATTGGAAGTTATCAGAAAGGTCAATAAGTTGCGAGAGAATATCTCTTTCAACCGAATCATTAAAATTTCCAATCTGAACATTTTCATCAACGTTTCCATAAACATTTTGGGGAACATTTCCTTCATGGACCGTTGGCTTATCAACTTGATTGTCAGTTATTTTATTGATCTCTCTTGCGACCTTTTCATTGAAATTTCTAATCTCAATATTTTGATTAACTTTTCCATGGACTATTTGGTTCACATTTCCCCCAATAATCTTTTGTTGAACATTACCATAGATTTCTCCACCAAGATTTCCACCATAGGTCACTTGATAGACATCCTTATAGACTGTTTGTTCAATATTTCCACCATAGGTCAGTTGATAGACATCCTTATCCACTCTTTGTTCAATATTTCCACCACGGACCGTTTGATAAATGTTCCCATGAACTATTTGATTAACAAATCCACCATTGATTTTTTGATAAACATTTCCATATACGATCTGATTATTGTAACCGCCAGAAATTGTTTGTCTGACATCTCCATGGATAATTATGTAGTCCATATCAGCATATCTTCTGACAAGTATATCTCCAGTGACTGTATGGTTATTAATTTCAATGTCGGTGTAGAGTTTGGTCAACTGAATCTCGGTATCAGATTGGACGTTATCAGAAAGGTCAATAAGTTGCGAGAGAATATCTCTTTCAACCGAATCATTAAAATATCCAATCTGAACATATTCATCAACGTTTCCATAAATATTTTGGGGAACATTTCCTTCAGCGACCGCTGGTATATCAAATTGATTGTCAGTTGTATTATTGATCTCTCTTGCAACCTTTTCATTGAAGTTTCTAATCTCAATATTTTGATTAACTTTTCCATGGACTATTTGGTGCACATTTCCCCCAATGATTTTTTGTTGAACATTACCATAGATTTCCCCACCAAGATTTCCACCATACGTCACTTGATAGACATCCTTATCGACTGTTTGTTCAATATTTCCACCATAGGTCAGTTGATAGACATCCTTATCGACTGTTTGTTCAATATTTCCACCACTGACCGTTTGATAAATGTTCCCATGAACTATTTGATTAATAATTCCACCAGAGACTTTTTGATAAACATTTCCATAGACGATCTGATTAACATAATCTCCAGAAATTGTTTGCCTGACATCTCCATGGATAATTATGTAGTCCATATCAGCATATCTTCTGACAAGTATATCTCCAGTGACTGTATGGTTATTAATTTCAATGTCGGCGTAGAGTTTGGTCAACTGAATCTCGGTATCAGATTGGACGTTATCAGAAAGGTCAATAAGTTGCGAGAGAATATCTCTTTCAACCGAATCATTAAAATCTCCAATCTGAACATTTTCATAAACATTTCCATAAACATTTTGGGTAACATTTCCTTCAGCGACCGTTGGCTTATCAACTTGATTGTCAGTTGTTTTTTTGATCTCTCTTGTAACCCTTTCATTGAAATTGCTAATCTCAATATTTTTATTAAGTTTTCCATGAACTATTTGGTTCACATTTCCCGAAATGATCTTTTGTTGAACATTACCATAGATTTCCCCACCAAGATTTCCACCATGGGTCATTTGATAGACATCCTTATAGACTGTTTGTTCAATATTTCCACCATGGGTCAGTTGATAGACATCCCCATCGACTGTTTGTTCAATATTTCCACCACTGACCGTTTGATAAATGTTCCCATGAACTATTTGATTAATAATTCCACCAGTGATTTTTTGATGAACATTTCCATATACGATCTGATTAACGTAATCTCCAGAAATTGTTTGTCTGACATCTCCATGGATAGTTTTGTAGTCCACATCAGCATATCTTCTGACAAGTCTATGTCCACTGACTGTATGGTTATTCATTTCAATGTCGGCGTCGAGTTCGGTCAACTGAATTTCGGTGTCAGATTGAACGTTATCAGAAAGGTCAATAAGTTGCGAGAGATTATCAAGGGTCATTTTGCCAGAAAAGTTTTCACCAGCCTGAAAAAATTTCAGTAAATTGTACGAACAGTAACTCAGATACAGATAGTTCGAGCAACAAATGAGAGTAGGTAGTGTCCAACATGTGAACCGACTGATTGTTCAATGTCGGCGTAGAGTTTGGTCAACTGAATTATTTAGTCAACTGAATATTGGTACCAAATTTGATGACATTTGATACCAATATTCCTTGAGGCCATAATTGGAGTGAAAACCTTATAATTGGAGATAGCTTTTTGGGGTCATTTTGCGGTGACTCTCTAGAACTCAAACGGCAAGCCCGATTTTGATGAAATTTGGTACCAATATTCCTTGACGCCATAATTCGAGCCAAAACTTTAAGATTGGACATAGTACTTTGAGTCTATTTTGGGGTGACCCTCTAGAACCCAACCGCATACCCGATTTGGATGAAATTTTAAACGGACACTCTTTGTAACATATCATCGACAGCTTTATATGGAGTTTTGAAATTTTGCATGAAACCACCTGATGGTATGACCAATTTTTCAGGGGCGGGTCCCATGTGACCCTCAGGGGGTCCAACTTTTGTTTTTTAAATGAGAACTTCCATCTTGTAATATATTTTCAGAAAGACAATAAAATTGGAAGTATTTTGCAAAAAAATTTACACGTCTAGCATGTTTGATTTCAAAATGGCGGCAATTTGACATTTCCCTGGCCCAGTTTTAGACACTTCGCCTACTTTTAGAAAAAATTCGCCTAGGCGAAGTGTCTGAAACTAGGCGAATTATGTCTAAAAAGCAGGTTCCTCAACATTGGTGTCCTATGAATCATTCAATATCCCATTGCAAAACATTCGCCTAGTTTTAGACACTTTTGGAAGTCATATCTTGGAAATTTCAAATGGCCGCCATTTTGAAATCAAACATGCTAGACGTGTAAATTTTTTTGCAAAATACTTCCAATTTTATTGTCTTTCTGAAAATGTATTACAAGATGGGGTTCGTCTTTAAAAAACAAAAGTTGGACCCCCTGAGGGACACATGAGACCCGCCCCTGAAAAATTGGTCACACCATCAGGTGGTTTAATTTGGGGTATAATACCATGCAAAATTTCAAAACTTCACGCAAAGCTGTTCAAAAGATATTCAGACGGTCTCGGACTTTTGGGACACCCTGTATAGTACAGTGATAGTTTAGTGTAGTGGCCCTTGTAATGCTGTGATACCCACAAATCTTAGTTGTGACAATGCAATACCATGCGTTAACACAAATATTAAACACACACACATATCATCGGCAATTTTGGGGACTCATGGGGATATCTTCATCAGGGGGTTCTTTAGGTCACCAAACCTGAAATTCGGATCACCTCTCTAAAACTGGCAATTTCACTCCAATTTTGATGAAATTTAAAACAGACACTCTTTGTAACATATCGACAAATTTTGGGTCTCTCGAAGCTATCTTCATCTGGGTTTCCTTTAGGGCTCCAAACCTCAAATTTGTGTCACTTATCTAAAAGTATCACTCCAAGCTTGATGAAATTTGAAGTGAAACTATAAACCTGGGGGCCCTTAAAATATTTTCACTAGATAGCTGTAACAACAGCCAAAGGTTGCAAAATCTATTTTAAATAATCTTCTCTAGGGAGATGCGACAACAGCCGAAGGCTGCCAAATCTAGTTGGAATAGTATTTTCAACAACAACCAAAGGCTGCCCGCTGATAATATTGATATAATATTTTCATCAAATACCTGCAACAGCCGGAGGCTGCCAACATGCGCGGATACAGCCCTCTTGTCTTGGGAGGGCACAATCGCACAATGTACCTAATAGAAAATTTGGAGGGGGGAGGGACTCGTAACCTAGAGATCGGGGATTCAAGACTGGGCAGTACTTTTTAATGCAATGTTTATCGAGGTATTTACGGTTTTCCATACCATTTATTTATTTTGCTATCACTATCCAAGGTAAATATTGTTATATTTATTGTTTAAGCGGTATCGAAAATGTATTTTTAGGGATCCGTACCCTAATTACTAAGGTTACGTTTGTCTGAATAATTGTGTGCGTTCTTAATAACAACAAATATATAAAATGGTAAAAGACATTACAAGAATCAACTAAATAGATGTATAATGTAGAGCTGATTTCTTGACAAAGCGAAAGAGCCTAAAAAGAATTTAAAGTATTTAAACAGTTCTCTGATACAGATACCTCTACCAAGTTCCTATTTTTCAAATTGGATAACGAAGTTTCATTATTGATGACTTTTTATGTACCTTGTGCGTCATAAGTTATAAAATTGAAATGAAATGCGTGTTTTGCACGCGCCCGTGAAGGGTTCTACATCGATGGCCGCATGTCTCTAAGCCGCCATGAGAAGAAAGCGCGACCTGCTAGTAATAATAAAATCAGAAAAGAAAGAAAATAAGTGAATATTACCTGCCATGTTTGAGCTCTTTGTTTGGTCTCCCGGATAAAGTCTTTGGAAAATGCATATTGACTGAAAATCGCTTTTCCATAACATTGCTGAATCAGTAAATTAACAAGCACTAACAAAATCATGTGAGAGAGAAAACACCCGCGCATTGTTAAAGTAAGATATGAGGATGACATAATGTTTGTGAATAAGATAGGTACGTACCTACACTAGCTAAACAACTGGGTTCTGAGTTTTAATAACACTCGATGCATAGATACATCGATGCGTAGGTACATCGTACAACTTGAACTAAATTATTTACGGCCAATGAGGGTAAATGAGCTTACTAACAATAGAGTAACGAGTTAATTGGTAATGAAAATTAGGATTAATACACTTAAAAAATTGTTCTTCTTTTTAAAAATAAATTTAATAATATTTCAAAAAATCTTCAACGGAAAGAAGAAGAAGAAACTATTCAATGTCAACTTCAAACTTAAATATTGAGTGAGGTTTCCTAGTAAAGTAACATAAGCTCGCGTACGAGTTTGCAACACATTGGAATATTTCCAACGAATACAACATAAAAAGGTCAGTTCACTGAACCATTATCTCTTTCTCTTCATAGTCGTTGACATTGAGTGTGGTCTAAAGTTCACTGAACTACTCTCTCTCTCTCTCTCTCTCTTCATTATCGTCGACATTCAGTTCACTGAACCACTATCTCTCTCTCTTCATAGTCGTCGACATTGAGTGAGGTTTACAGTTCACTGAACCACTATCTCTCTCTCTTCATAGTCGTCGACACTGAGTGAGGTTTACAGTTCACTGAACCACTATCTCTCTTCATAGTCGTCGACATTGAGGTAGGTATACAGTTCACTGAACCACTATCTCTCTCTCTCTCTTCATAGTCGTCAAAACTTTTTTGCTGTCACCTATCCATTGTTTGTCCCTACTCGGTGTAGCTTAACATTAGAGGGATCGGACTTAGACAAAAATCTTCTCAACTTTCTCGCTTTGAGTTAATAGGTCGTCGCGACAAATTTCGAGAAAAAATATCATTTAGGTCGAAAAACGTGAATTTTTTTGCTGTCACCCATCCAATGTTTGTCCCTACTCGGTGTATCTTAATATTAGAGGGATGGGACCTAGACAAAAATCTTCCCAGGAATGCACCCATCAACTGTTCCAAATTCATTGCAATCCGATCAGTAGTTTCGGAATGCATACAGTCGTGGTTGAAAAAAATGTCCCGTTGAAAAAAAAGTCTCGCGTCACAGTCATGGGTGAAAAAAAAAGTCTCATCGCTCGCGTTACAGAAAAATAAAATTTCACTCTTATCATTTTTTCATAACGCGCCTAAAGAAATATAACTTCAAAAATATGGCTCCAGGGAACCCTCCCCATTTACGTTAATAATATTTTTTCCACTTGAACTAAATCTTAATATTAACAATATAACTATTTGATACCCTGATAAGTAATTCTAAATATGCAGCTCCTTTAACTCTGTATTGCGTTCTGTTGTATCAAATCTAAAGTCAATCCGACTTAGCATACAATGCGATCGCTTAATATTAAAAGTAGGGTTTTTTCAGTGTAAGAGGCAAGAATAACAGCTCATTTCATGATAGCAATCTCCCTTCCATTATCCGCAAAGACAAAAAATTACTGAAGACGTTTTGTGTCGTTTGACGACTTGAAGAGTCGTTCTTTTTTTTTTAGACATTTTATAAGAACGAAAAAAAAAAAAAAAGTTAGAAATAATTAATAAAAACTTTACTCGACATGGAAGGATATTGCAGAATGCAGAGTCATCCTCCATTCTGAATTGGTTTAATCGAAACCGAGCTCCTCCCCAAATGAAGAGAAACATCTCCAATAATAGAATGTCGAGTCCTTATACAGACCCAACGCAAGACCCGAAAGTAATGTCATCCTCAATTCATTTCATGATAGCAATCTCCCTTCCATTATCCGCAAAGACAAAAAATTACTGAAGACGTTTTGTGTCGTTTGACGATTCTTCAATCACGATTTTTTTAGACATTTTATAAGAACGAAAAAAAAAACGTTAGAAATAATTAATAAAAACTTTACTCGACATGGAAGGATATTGCAGAATGCAGAGTCATCCTCCATTCTGAAATGGTTTAATCGAAACCGAGCTCCTCCCCAAATGAAGGGAAACATCTCCAATAATAGAATGTCGAGTAGAAGAGAAACATCTCCAATAATAGAATGTCGAGGCCTTATACAGACAACAGACTCAACGCAGGACCCGAAAGTAATGTCATCCTCAATTCTGAAATGGTTTAATCGAAACCGAGATCCTCCCCAAATGAAGGGAAACATTTCTAATAATAGAATGTCGAGTCCTTATACAGACCCAACGTAGTACCCGAAAGAAATGTTTGTTCAATTTTTCTGTTAGATTGATGGCGATACTATTCACTTGATCAGATCAGATCGATGGCGTAACCGACCCTCTCAAGTGCTCAATCGCATGATAGTATTTCTAGTATTTTTCGATAATGTCGAGTTCTAGCAATGGATATCAAGGCTTGGGACTCATAGGAAGGTGCTTCAGCATTTACGATGCGGTTATCGAAAAACGCAGCCTCCTCAGATTCCCAAATATTGGTAATTTTATTGTCTTATTAACGCAGTGCCTCCATTGCCAGACTCACGCAAACGGGTTCTGTTACAACACCATTCAATCCTAATTACGATATCAGTGTTATACACAATACATAATATGATCCCCCAAAAAAAACACTTCGCGATAAAAAGTTGCCGCCACGTCATTAGTCACAAAAAGCACTGAAATCAAAACAGTGCCCGCCTCAATTACATATCCTCTTCACCCCTTTAAAACCTCCTTTTTCTACATTTTACTACTTTTTAAATATCTCATTTACGCCCGCTATTCGCAACTTTTCGCTCTTTGGAAACTCACGTACACACCTTTGGCAGTGTGCCCCCTTAAGTTATTAATAAGTTGTTCCAATGAGCGAAAAGTTGCGAATAAAGGGTATAAATGAGATATTTGCGAGATATTTAAAAGTAGTGAAATTTATGTAAAAAAATATGTTAATCAAATATAAAAAAAAATGGGAAACCTCCTTATTTTCGTACTGTGGAAAATCTTTGTTTCAAATTTTAATATTCTAGCTTATCCCGAAGTGTACTTCCCAATTCTGGATGTTTGGTCGTACCCTAGTGCGAAAACGACTCCTATCTACTAAAAAATCAATATTTTTTAACTCAAGGATGTTATTTTTGTACTGTGGAACATCTTTGTTTAAAATTTCAGCATTCTAGTTTATCCCGAAGTGTACTTCCCAATTCTGGATGTTTTTCGTAGCTACCCTAGTGCGAAAACGGCTCCTATCAATATAGAAAATCAATATTTTACAGGACGTTATTTTTGTACTGCGGAACATCTTTGTTTCAATTTTTAGCTTCCTAGCTTATGCCGAAGTGTAAGTACTTCCCAATTTTTGATAAAACCTACCACTCGGTTGGACACGGCTAATATCGAGAAAAAACCATATATTACTCAAGGATATAATGTAAAAACACATCAGTAGTATGATTATACAGTTAGAATGAACTAAATTGATTTCCCATATTTTTTTTAATTTTCCCGTCCTACATTCTCCTACCCCTCCATATTCAAACTCTTCTTTATCACATTTCATCTTTTTGTTGGGAACCTATACAATTTTCAAAATTTAAATGGGTGCGGTTTTGGGGAAAATTCTGGTAGTGAGGTGTACTTTTTTTACGATAAAAATATCAAAAGGCACACCCTTCCGCCAGATGCAACCAAATGCGACATCTTCGATCCAAATCAAGAAGAAGATGATGATGATGAAGGAGACTGAGACAGTATAAAAATGACACTTTTAAAATGTTTTTTTTTTTTTCTCCGTGTTCCCGTAACTTTTTTTTCTTCAAACTATTGATTTTATCTCAACATCTACGCATCCGATTACGAAATATTCAACTACACACTACACATATTTTTCCCGGGACTTCAGAGGGACCTGAAAAGTGCACTTTGTAATGCAAAATAATATATCACTTGTGCAAAGCTCATTGTATTTGACTTGGCGGGCGAAGCGCTGCCACGCTTTTCAGTTTACATTTCACCTTGGACTTCCTTATTGATTGTATGACATCAGCTAAACAATCTAATAATAGGAAATAATACTTGAGAATTTATGGCGAGACACTTATGATTGTTTTTGTTGCATTCTTACGTTCACGTCTAATGATAAATGATAATCGAAAGTAGTTATTCCAATTAACATTAGTTGCAAGATGTGCAAAGTTAGCAAACTAACAATGCACATCTGTTTATTATTTACGTTAATCCTTGAATATGACAGACAGTGACACCGATCTAAGGTGGCAAACTAGACACATAATGCAATCTACATAACAAATATTATTAACTAGCTGGAAACAGCTAGTTAATAATATTTGTTATGTACCTGGATTTGTTAATAATGTATGTTATGTTAAAGTTTTTTTTTTTTAAAAAAAAAAAACAACATTTAAACGTTTTGCCAGGCGCCTTAGAGGCACGGCCATTCTGTCTATTAGTATTTTCTACAGTTTATTTTACCCGTTCCCGGTTTTGAACCTGTAACTCTAGAATGGCTAGCCATAACTTTGCAGAAAATGTCCTAAAATGAGGACTAAATGGTCATCTAGGTATATGTGAATAAAGAAAAATGTGAGCCTTAGTTCATATTTTTCTTCATACAATTAGTTTTATCTTAGCGCCTGTTTTTCCTTAAAACTTTTTATTACATAAACATTTAAAATATACCTAAACAATAAAATATAAAATAGTGATGAATGAAAACTGGATTTGAGGCAGGTCGGCACACAAATATTCTCTGTCTATACTGCACACTTGATAATATGGTTAATGGATCTTGTATAAATGTAACTATGATGTTGTGAATAGTGATGAATGAAAATTGGATTTGAGGCAGGTCGGCACACATAAGTTACAATATTCTCTGTCTATACTACACACTTGATTTTATGGTTGATGGATCTTGTATAAATTTAACTATGATGTTGTGAATAATGATGAATGAAAATTGGATTTGAGGCAGGTCGGCACGCATAAGTTACAATATTCTCTGTCTATACTACACACTTGATTTTATGGTTAATGGATCTTGTATAAATTTAACTTATGTCGATTTATTTATTATTATGGATCGGGTTACATGTCTAAATTCGAGCGCCTCTTTTATGCTGACCATCCGCGAAGGGTCTCCCTGGGGAATTAAGTCTTTTATTATATGGCCATTAATTTCCTTGTTGCTCCACCATGCTCTTTCCTTTGATTCTGTCCTTTGGTATATTGGGCATGTCGTCTTCTAATATTCCTACCGGAACCTCTCGCGTCTTGACTTCAATTGTAATTGGCAACAAGCACCCCATGTTTTCTTAATCATTTTCTGACGCTGCAGAGTTTAGCTAGGATCAAAACTGCCACCAGGGTTGATGATGCCGAGCGTTCCTCTAATACCGTATCATTGATTACAAACAGGGCTGCGGACCCGGAGCCAAAGAGCCGTGAGATTTTTTATAAAGGAGCAAGCCCTTTTTTCTTATCAAGAGAAGCTGGAGCCGAAGCGAAGCTAAATTTACCGGAATTTCGGCTTCTTTCCAGCTCCGACCTACCTATAAAAAATGAAAACATCTCAGTCAATTAAAAAAAAAAGTTGCCTGGGTATGTGTGAAATGAATCATTTGATTTTTGTGCAAGGGGAGGGGATTATTTTTTTTTAACTGAACTTGAATATTATTGTATTTTAGTTACATAAAGAACACCCTAATTGTAAATTGTAATACAAATAATAAAATTATGGATTTTTTTTGTGCATTAGGCTAAGTTCAGATGATCGCGCGGTACCTCGAACCGCGCGGCACAAGATCTATCTCCATAGTGCATATTGTCTACATGACCGCGCGGTACTAGTTCTACAAACTTGTATCGATTTGTTCAGTTGATCCGCGCGGTTCCGCCGATAGACCCAGCCTAACCTTGCGCATCCTTCAACACGCACTTTAATTTTTTTGGAACCTAACCCAACACTACTCCCAACGTACACGTTCTACATAACAAACTTGGTGGTATTTAGGTCAATTCTATGATTTTGAGTCGGAACAACCACTATTATATCAGCGAAGCAAAGCCCAACTTACACCTAACTATACCACGTATTATACAGGGTGTCCCAAAAGTCCGAGGCCGCCTAAATATCCTTTGAACAACTTTGCGTGAAGTTTTGAAATTTTGCATGGTATTATACCCCAAATTAAACCACCTGATGGTGTGACCAATTTTTCAGGGGCGGGTCCCAGGGAGTCCAACTTTTTTTTTTTTTTAATACGAACACCCATCTTATGATACATATTCAGAAAGACAATAGAATTAAAAGTACTTTGCAAAAAAAATTACATCTTCTAATATTCCTACCGGAGCCTCTCGCGTCTTGACTTCAATTGTAATTGGCAACAAGCACCCCATGTTTTCTTAATCATTTTCTGGCGCTGCAGAGTTTAGCTAGGATCAAAACTGCCACCAGGGTTGATGATGCCGAGCGTTCCACTAATACCGTATCATTGATTACAAACAGGGCTGCGGACCCGGAGCCAAAGAGCCGTGAGTGACAGTGGCATCTGGTTTCTGTTTCATACATATTGTTGGTTTGATCGTTTGTAGCGTCCACATGATTCTGACAGGCTTGTAGTTTTCTGCTTTTCTGCAGAAGGATTGGTTTCCACAAACAGCACACCAATGAGTCTCTTCTTGTTTCATTTCAACTAATTCTGGTTGAGTCTGCTTTGAAGTCCAGGCTTTGACATTCACACGTTGCTCGGCTGATTCGCAAATGGTTGGCCTCTGGTTGGCTTAATGACGTGTAAGAAGAACATGCAATTCCTGTGAAACATAAAAATATATCTATCAGAGTAGCTGGGTAATGGGAATATTTTACAATTAATATATGTTTCTTTACACCATGATGTTGGCCAGTAGTGGTTGAAAAACTGTTTAAGTCAGATTTTAATTTAAAAAAAAAATACACCATGATTATACATTATTATTATTGTAATCAAGATACGGGTCACAAGTTCATAATGCGCGTTTCATCTTTGTTTATATTAAATCAGTCAAATCAATTATATTATGCAGAACAATAGTTTTGTGTAAATAGCAATTACTAATATAAACATAGACATACTGTATCATCATGCAATTATTATCTACTAACACACAATAAGACATTAAACAATTTACTTTACAATATGATACATTTGACAATAAATAAAACATTTAGCCTTACCAGAAATAAGGTGTAGGTATTCTATTAATAAATCTAACTAGTGGATCAATGTGATCAGGTGTTCACGTTAGTGTCATTAATAGGAAAAAATATCTTAATCAAATTTAAAAAAAAAAAAACCATCACATATCAAAATTTTACGTTTCTGCAACAAACCGCTAAAAAGATAAAAATAATTTTCAAAAAACACATTATTGGGCCCCCTGGGGGGCCCAGGGTCCCCAAAAACTATACAGCAAATTTCCTTCATACCCTAAACAAAAAAAAACTACATTACAATACGTTGTATTGTCTTCTCTAAAGACACCGTTTTGGAGCACTTGAAAAGTTCAAATTTTCGGATTTTTCCCTGTACATAGATGTCAATTGCTAACTCCATGCAAAATTTCAGCGCTCTAAATATACGGGCAGTGCCTGAAACTTATTATGATGAGTGAATCAATCAGTCAGTCAGTCAGTGAGTATCCAAAAGTGCAAACTTTGAAATTACCTATCTCCTGCACGGGTTAATATTAACTTTTTTAATTTATCCAGTAGTAGTGTACTATACTATGGAATGTATGTTCAAAATTTCAATGACCTATCCCCTGTAGAATCGGATATCGGACGGTGTGAAAAACCTGGTGAATTGCTTCGTGTAAAGATACACTGGTGCTTTCTGGAACTTGGCCTGGCGCACCACCGTGCGCTCAGATTTCGTCAAAATCGGATGAAAATTATGGCTTGTATCGCGTAACATACATACACATATACAAGTGCATTTCGGGACTAATATATGGGACTTAAAAGTGGAGCTCACTAACGTTCACAACAACTGATTACGCTGACTCAATCTGAGTTCATGGGGTACGTTGAACTCTATATCAGTATTGTTTACTTTGTCCCCTTGTATAGTATCAGTACCGGATAGCCATATGGCAGATTTGGCAGCTGCCAAGGGCCCCACGCTTTGGACAACTTACACTAGGTATTATGAGTTTTTGACCAAGCTTACACTAGGTATTCCTGGATTCAGAAAAAAAAAAAAAAAAAAAATCAACGAACAGTTCTGAGGCC
>CM022874.1:44981649-45022144 GCA_012654025.1 Pachypsylla venusta
CCCCCCCCCCAAAAAAAAAAAGCATGGTCTACAACCCCAGGAAAATTATCAGAACAAAAATATGTCAAGCCGTTTTTGAGTTACGGCCAAATTTATAATTTTTTCTCCAAAATCGGACAGTCACGGTCCGATATCTTAACTTTTGTCCCGACAACATATCAATTCTATGGGTTTACAATTTAAACCTCTTACAATATATGGTGCAGGAGATTACTTTTGGTGATGGGAGCCGTGAGTCCCCTTTTTCTTGTCTCTTCTGCGCTATGGTAACCAAATTTAGCTTTCTGGTCGACTATCGGGTTCTCTATCGTTTATCTCGCCGTTTATGTCTTTGTATCTGTTTCCCAGAATTCGAATTCTGATGCTTATCGAAAAAACTGGAGCTATTCAATTGCCCAAACATGTAAAACATGTTTGAATTTTGGCTTTCTAATTTGTTTATTAGAAAACACGTATTAGATACATCAACCCGTAAATTTTGAAAAGCCACTGTACGTTCTACGCTACTTACCTTTGAAATGTTTTTAATTACCTCATCTACTGTATTATCACCTAATAGCGTATGTTTTCATATTTCTGATGTCAAACCGTCCATCAGATAATCTTTTAACGTATATTTGGTCATATTCGGGTCAATTTTATGAAACAATTTAATTATGTCCTGTACATATGACGAAAATAGTTCATCTTTGATATTAAACTTTCTATTCTTTAACTTATATTCAACATTATCCTTTCTGCTGAATCACTAAACGTTGCTACATGGGCTTTAGTAATCCCCTCCCAATCAAGATGTTTACCCATAACATTGTTTTGGTACCGAGTTAGTGCAGATGCTTCCAAATAGCATGAGAGAAATCTTGCTCCTATCTCCCCCGCCCAACCCTTTTACTTGACACGTCAGTCTATAGTTGTCGAGGAAATCATTTACGTCCTCTCCCAAGCTACCTGAAAACTTTATTGGGCTTAACATTGGCGTTTACATTTCAGACTTGTGTGGAAACAACATGGTTGAGATCTTTTATTTCGTTTTGCGAAAACAAGATTGTGGGATTTGTTGTGGTTGTAAGTGCGTTCGTACATGCTAACGAAGATGGAGGTGTAAGCAATTTGTGTTTTTTCTGCTGTGTCTGTAAGTCTCTATATGATTTTAAATTTCTTAAAAATCGATACCACCGCGATTCGAATTTCGATTTTTGACTTTCTTTTTCTAACGGTAACATTTTTATACACCATTCGTAGTGGTCGATTTTCGTATCCAGCTTTCTGAACTCCGAACTGTTTTGCGCCTTGAGGTACTCTAATTCCGAATTCAAACGATCGATTCTGCTGAGTACCGTACTCAGTTCTGTATCAATATCTTTCCTCTTAAAATTCGATCTTACCATTTGTGGTTCCCTCGCAAAACTTCTAAAAATTTCCTCATCGTGTCTACCGATTCGTCAACTTTTAATAATTCCGGGTTTCTACTCATTATTTCGAATCCTAGTTCTGTGTGATCGAGATGGTAAAAATCAAACTTGCGGTTTACGGGCATCGTTTTATAGGGGTAAAATTACGATAAGAAAAAATAGAAATATTAAAGAAAAAAATGTAAAATTTGAGATATGAAAATTAAATAACAGAAAACGGATATGGAATGTTGCGATTTAAAACACTCAAAAATGTCACACTGAAATATAATAAAAAAAAATACTTAAATTGAATTTAAGGACTTACCAAAGATTTTTCTGGGTTCTGTGAGAGTTTTGTGAGATGGTTTTGAGAGGACCTTTGTCTGCTGGATACGGTTGTAGGAAGCTTGATACAACACTTGATCAGTTCTTATAATTGAAATGGAACAGGCGCTGGTCTTTATCGTTCGGAGCTTGTGTACTTCATATCTCTTAAACTGACCTGATCCCCCCATAAGAAATGTGATAAGACTTTATACTGCTGCCGACCTACATTGTCATGTCATTTGTTTATATTTTCATCATGACCGAAAGGAGGTTGTACAGTACTTCCCTATGTTAGTTCGGCAGAGACTGGGTGCCTCTGCTTTACTGATATTGGGGATCAAGTTTTGCTTAGGTTTATTAGGTTCGACAGAAGGAGCCAAGCTTCCCTCTAACAAACACCCCCTATGTCAATAAAGAAAAATGTGAGCGTTAGTTCAAATTTTTAGTTTTATCCTAGTGCCTGTTTTTCATAATTACATAAACATTTAAAATATAAACAATAAAATATAAAAAGTGATGAATGAAGTTTCCGTTTCTCAAGAATTTTAAATGGAATAGTACCAAATTTTTTTTAATATAAAAGTTGGAATAAAATTAGGAATAACTTTCATTTACACATTCTTAAGTAATTAATCAGGGGCGAAGATAGAGGGTCTGAAATTTTATTTTGTTACACCCTGTATAACGGCCCCCGTTTCTAGTTTGATGTAAAAGTTCAATTATTGTGTTCCAAAAAAAGGTTACTGATCACCTGAAATCATCAAAAGTACACATTTTCATTTTTATCATAGACAGATAAAGTCAAATCTCATTTTTCTTCAGGAGGTTAAATTCAGGCCGTTTAGAAAACGGGCATTTTCGGTAGAAAAACAGAAGTAAACTTATGATTTACTATAAAAGGTAGAAAGTAACGTAAATATAAAAATTTATTTAAATTACTTTCTACCGTTTATACTTCCAAGCAAACATTCCATGCCATTCAAAAGTTACAGGGCCCCTGCTAGGATTTCTGGGATATGCTGTATTGCAGTGATCGACATTATTCTGGGGGTCATTTCAAATTATTTGCCTCCTAGATTAGATGTATCAAATTCTTTAAAAAAATCCTTTGATAAATTAATAAATTCGTTTTCTTTAATAAATTAATACAAAAAAATTGACAAAGAATATATTTCTTTCGTAAACATAGCAGTAGACAGAATAGAACTTAACAGAATTATTAATAAAATCACAATATACACATACCCATACATATGAGGCATATATTACATCCATGACTAACAAATCTTCAAACATATATAGTGAAAAATGTCAAGGTTAGGTTTTTTTGCTGAACGTCTAACCGTAAATACCTGCCTCCATTTGCTGGAGATTTACATAAAAGCTACTCACATTGATCTCGCCCAGCCCAACCTTGGTTGGGGGGATGGGAAAAATCACAAGGTCTCAAACTTCGCTGGACGTTGCAATGATCTAAGGAACTGGTGTATTCAACGTGGCAAAATTTCTGGCCATTGACGGCTTAAAATAATAAATAAGCCAGCGTCTATGGCACGTTGAATACACCAGTTCCCGTTCGATCACTGAAGTTAAGCAACGTTCAGTGAGATTGTTCCATGTGGGTATCCACATTTGTTCGCACCCTCGTCATGCTGGCTATTTTTCCGGCCCAACCCAGACTGGGAGAGGTCATTGTGGCTAGCTGGTTTACAAGTTTCCTGCGAATGGAGGGTAAAACTCCCGTCTCGAATGACCAATAAATGTTAAAGAGACGGTAAGCCAAATTAAGATTATATTAATGATATTATAAGAAAATTGGATATTTGAAGTAAGAAATACTGAGAAGACACGATTGAACAAATACGTCTGGTGCCATGAATGTAATACAAGCCTAAGTGTTGCAACTTAAAAAGCAATGGTGTAATGTTAAAGCACCGTTCGTAATAAATATCATCATGTACTTCTTGTTTGAATTTGTTGCCATCGAACCAAACGGTACGCAAGGTGGTCCAGAGATATATCAAAAATGGGTATTGAACCTTGAAATGAAGGAACATGGGAAATTTAATAAGATATAATGCCTCCCCTACCCATCATACGAGCCCCTTAAAAAATATAGATTGAAAGCTTTTCTCTAGAAATAAATTTTGATTTTTTATGCTGACATAACATATCATTCGTTTACAGCAAAAAATGAAAATCTTAATCACAGAGACTCGTGCCTCTGACAAAACAGCGACCTGACTAAACCCCACAATAGTTTATATTTCATAATTTGGAATAATTCGGACATAACTCCAGACAAAATTTAAGTCCCGTCAATAAAATAGCACGACGTGTCCGGATTATGTTATTTAACCTCTCGGGTTGGCAGCAAAGTAAGAATAAAAGTTTGAGATTACATTTTTGCGGCCATTCATTTCTACCTAAAATCATATGCAAATTTCAAGAAATGAAAAGTTTACTTTTTTTTAATCCGCCATATAAAAATTCATATAAAATATACGTAACCATTTATGAAACTATAAAAAATAGGTACAATACATTTTAAAGGACACTTTCAATGCTATTCCTAAAAAAATGTAGTAAAAAATCAAAAACAGATTTGAAATGTTCTGGACCAGTCTGGCATATTCACATGAAAAGCATATTGTATACAAAAATATTTAAAAAATAAACAAATATAAAAAATATGTAAACAAAAACAATTAACATACAAATATAGCAAAATTAAGTAAATACGTCGAAACCGTCAAGTAGGAAAATCAGCGGAATAAAGTAAAATCCCCTTGCTTACCAATAACTTAACAAATAACAGCCTCAGTAGCTCAGTTGGTTGAGGCGATGGATTCGTAACCAGGAGGCTGTTGGTTCGAATCCAACTCCATCTCACCTCTTCGACACAAGATTGGAAATGGAATCTTTAGAAGACGGCACCTATTAAAAATATATGCCGTCGGAAACAATTGGAATGATTTGTGTGGCCACCTAAGATAAATCTTAAATATATTGACTGAAAGAAGTGGAGTCTAGTTTAACTCCACGATTTTTCTTTAAACATCTGTTTGTCTGTTACTTCCTAAATAACTCTCTAATGCCTTGTCCGATTTTGATAGACTTCGGTATGGACGTTTACTATGTTCATAGAATTCGTCTTAGGGCACTAACAGTCCATCCGGTCCTCGGCAGCCATTTTAGCTGAATGAGATTTACAGTTCGCAGAACTACTAGTTTCGTATGAGGAAGAGATAACTTTGTTATCTTTGTGTATACTGTATCACAAGAATTTCTGTGAACTGTAGAACTCACACAAATGATGGGCCGCCATGAGGCTCCGGCTAACCATGTAGAGTCCAAAACCTAATCAGATAACTTTATGAATATGAATGAATGTCCATCCCTTGTTTCAACTAATTTGGACAAGGGGTTCGAGAGTTAACCAGCAACGAATAGAGGGACATTATTAAAAAAAAACGTTAAGTTAATAGTGAAATCTAACAAGGCTCAGTAAAAATCAGAAACTCGTTGCGTCTCAGAAGCCTCGTAAATAAGAAAAATCCGACAAAGTTCGAGAGTGGTCACAAAAGTAAGTTACGCTATTCTTCTTAAAAAATGTGAAGTTGGCGAGACGCGTCTGGGTGTAGTGTGTGCCCTGAACAAAAAAAAAATATGCGGTTGCGTCGTTCTATCCGGCAGTCAGGTTCAAGCCACTATCGAGGCTCTACTAGTTCCAACCGATAAATGCGCAGTTCGTGGTGTTATTATTTTTTTAAGGCAAAAAATAAAAATGCTATGAACATAGAAATGATCCGCTAAAGTGAAGTACTGGTCATTGTGAAATTTGGAGACAGTTGAGAAAAAAATGTATCAAGCGTCAGGTGCCGATCGGT
The DNA here is from genome assembly GCA_012654025.1 of Pachypsylla venusta. Classification (NCBI taxonomy): domain Eukaryota; kingdom Metazoa; phylum Arthropoda; class Insecta; order Hemiptera; family Aphalaridae; genus Pachypsylla; species Pachypsylla venusta. The sequence continues at coordinate 44,987,261 of CM022874.1, forward strand.
GTCTTTGACGCTTCGACCATCTTCCACAATCGACGCGACGTGTGTCAAGTTCGGGAGCGACCGCTTTGTTGTTCATCGTGTAACTTTGTTTTACCTTCAATAAATGGACTGGTGCCAAAAAAAAAACATTGGCTTCGTGTTCACCATAAACTCTACACATCTCTCGGTCACTTTCAGGGGAATTTTTAGTTTTAGCAGTCAAAAATGAATACCACAACGAAGTTCGCATTTGGTAGTTGGTGCTATTTGGAGTCCCGATAGTGACTGGAACCTGTCTGGAAAATTCTGGTGCTGTCACTACACCCTGAGGCTCCCAGATGTATCCCGCCAGCTAGTTACTTTTGAGATGAACATCGTACAAGGGCATTCTCCATTATTGGAATATAAAATGAAATTGGCAATCTTATTATTTGGAATAATACTGCAAACCCCGGAGTAAAATATAGAACAAAATGGCGGACCTGATTGATTTAAGTTTTGTATTCATCTAAAATAGATTGGAAAAGTTTGATAATATTATTGAGACCCCCAAGATAGTTGCTATCAATATTACTATCTGGAGCTGGAGTTACGTGAGCGAAGTCGATCATGTGAACCTGGGCCGTGTGTTGATCATAACTAAACAGAAGTGAGCTTGAGTAGAAATGATAAATATGCTGATGCTCGAACCAGAATTGAATTTGTCTAAGAGAGTAGAGGAAACATTCGACGGTTTGGATACTTATCCTTGTATTTGAATATTGGTCTACGAACATTTTAAATACTGAAAACAAAGTAGAACAGTTTATTTAAATATCTATATTATACACAATCAGTGTTAGCGACGGTAAAAGGGAGAGAGCTAGTTTAGCTAATTGTATTTCATGGAATTGAGTCCTGTAGTGTGACAAGAATATGAGTATGTCATGGGACCAATGAGCAACCTTTGGTGTGTACCCATTATACTATCCTCGGGATTTTTTTTTATTCCCCTACCTGGCGCCGCGACTGTGGATATTTATCCGATCCACATACATAACTACCTGAGACTCAATCGGAATTTTGGTACCTAATGGAGCTAAAATCCTAAGTCACATAGTAAAATAGACAAAGACATATTCAAATTTCTTTTTTTTTTTAAAAAAAAAAATGTACATCTCCCAGTTGATGAAATTATTATCTCACAAAAAAATATCTTTGAAAAAAGTTCCAACCACTATTCCCAGAAATTCCGCCATTAACGTTGTGATATCTATTATTGCAGTCAGGATTATTTTTGCAGCGGTTCATCCCAAACTCAAACTTACAATTGCAACCATTGCTCTTAATGTAATACCGAAAATACATTTGATCAGCTTTTACTGATTAGAATCGTAAAATACTATAATGGTAACCATTTTATACACAAAATGGCTATTCTACAAATTCACATCGCCTCATTTCTTTTGACGTCTCCTCGACCTCTAAGGTCATTCGAGACGGGATTTCAACCTTCATTCTGCACTAGAAACTTTCAAAACAGCTACCCATATTGATCTCACCTAGCCTGATTGGGCCGGGAATAGCCGGCATCGCGAGGGGTCAAACTTAAATGGTTACAATCCAAGTAAAATCTCGCTAGAATTTGCTTAACTTCAGTGATCTTATGGGAACTTTTGTATTCAACATGCCATTGGCGTTGGCTTTCCCACCTCTACTAGGATATTAAATTATTATTTGTCTATTTTACAGATAAAATCAGAAATTTTCAGTTAAAAATGTAAAATATTGCTTACTCCTTACAGCAATAGTCTATTTTCCGTGATTTGTCGAATTTTCTAAGAATTTGGTCAAACTGCCAATTTTACAAGTTTCCTGTGACAGATCAACTGCAAGAGATTTGAAAATTAACTTCAAACAGTATCTTACCATTTTTTACAGATTCTTTCTTCAAATGTTTTCCAAATTCTTTGCCATGTTTTTCTCTTTTTCCCGTTTCTTTGTTATAAATTTGGAATCCCGGAATACAGAAACCCCACGATTTCTTCGTTCCAGCATATTTTGATTCTTCTGCTAGTATTTTCTCCTTGGGAGCACCCGGTTCATAAGTTTGAAATCCGATTTTAATATCCATTATCCTTGGTTCATGAAGATTTTCTATTAGGTTACTCAGAATAAGAAACTTCACATCTGACAAAGAGAAAATTAGAATAACAAATTAACGTATCAAACATGACTCACCTATTATATTCTCATTATTCACATAGGACAGCCGCATACTCACTCATTACATAGCACACATCTTTGCATGTATGCAAGGAAAAATATTTGTATTTATTTTTCTTCACATATACCCACATATGCAAAAATAGTTACTATGAAATAAGTAAATATGCGTTTGTCTGCTAGCACCCTTATTATCTTACGCATAACACACAGCGTCAATAAATATGCGGTTGTCTGCGAGAGCACCCTTACTCTCTCACACATAACATACAGCGTCAGTAAATATGTGGTTGTCTGCGAGAACACCCTTACTCTCTCACGCATAACATACAGCGTCAGTAAATATGTGGTTGTCTGCGAGAACACCCTTACTCTCTCACGCATAACATACAGCGTCAGTAAATATGTGGTTGTCTGCGAGAACACCCTTACTCTCTCACGCATAACATACAGCGTCAGTAAATATGTGGTTGTCTGCGAGAACACCCTTACTCTCTCACGCATAACATACAGCGTTAGTAAATATGTGGTTGTCTGCGAGAGCACCCTTACTCTCTCACGCATAACATACAGCGTCAGTAAATATGCGGTCGTCTGCGAGCACCCTTACTCTCTCACGCATACATTTCTTGAGATATCTCAAGACGACTATTTTTTTTTTTTTTTTTTAAAAAAAAAAACACTGAAAAGTTATGAAACGTTTATGACGTGTACTACAAAGAAATTATAATGTACCGGTTTTTTGAGATTATTTGAGGTTAAAAAATAGCTGGTTTGTTACCTTGGTTTGCAATTTTCAGTGTTGTGGTTCCAAAATATTGTGGAACGAATTTCTTCAATTTCATAAGTTCAGGATCTTCGGTTGTTTGTAGATCTTCATAGAATTTCTTTTCTCTCTCACCTAAAATTGGTTTATTTATGTATTTCAAAATATGGCCTTCCTTATCTTTCAACATACCTAATAAAAAAAAAAATGGTCATTAGTCAGTATTGGTTCATACAATGACCCAATTTCCCTCATTCGCAAACTCCGCTGTTTGATACATCAGATTAATCCGCAAGTTAGCGCTCGTGTTGTGGTTCATTTCTGCTTAGGAGGATATGACAAAAAAACAGATTCATCGAGGACGAGGGAAGACGGAATCAAATTTTGATAAAGCCTCGCGGGGACAATTATTCCATTCGACTATCTAGGTAATTATTATTTATTTATCGTGTGCATTGTACAACAACCAGTGGTTATTGGCACCACCATACAGGGTGGTTCTGAATTTGTGAACCACTCTTATATCTCAGGACAGCTTAGATATTAACATGATATAAACGGCGTTCTCCATGGTTTTTAGCAATAATTTATTTTGCGTGTTCAATGATTGCAAAATGTTTTGCACACCGTAACCATTCGATTACCTATGGCCACGTTTCTATCACTAGACCTGTATAGAAATCAAAAATTCCAAACTATTCAAAAGCAAGACACATTCTGGGACACAATGTATAAATTCGTTAAGTGAATAGACAAATAGTTCACCTTTAGCTCTAATTGTAATAAAAACGGGTCGTAAAATAAATCATAGGATAAATTCTATGATGTTGAAATATAATAAATAATCGAACATGGAACTTGTCGATAGTAACCAGAAACGTAGACATGGGAACCGGGTAGGTACTCGGCGAAAATAATGGGAAACCTTTTATATACATATATTCGCTAAAATGCGGACCCGGAGAGAAACACCACAATAATTATATAAGACTTACTCATAGTTTGCTTTCCTTTAATAAACTCATGACCTGCTACCTGGTCATCCAGCAATTGAGTCCCTTGGGGGATAGCAAACTTGGATCCATCTGCCATAACACACTCAGTCATCTAAAAAAAGAAAACACAAAATTGTTGTATTTTATTGTTTCACTAAAATAAAATGGGACATATCCTGTATACTCATGTACAGGCGCATAAGTTTAGTAATAACAAAAAGTTTTCTGTCATATTCTTTTTATATTTTCAAAGGATACTAGAATGTTGAACTACACATGAAAATCTGTGGTGGCCATTTTCAGTCTCACAGATTCGGCTCTTTCAGAGGCTTTTTCCATAACTGATTGCAATGACTTCGTTCAATAGTCATAGATAATACCTTTTAACTAAGAAACGCCCAGAGAGAAAGACAATTCAGGGAACCATACAGTCCATGGAATACCGCAATTCCGGGAAATTATTCAATCTGCGAGACTGAAAATGGACACCACTTACGTGATTTTCTATGAGTTATGTCAAGTAACAAATTACCTATAATTCTAGTATCATTTAATAAAACAAAAACGATTGATAAGATAAAAATCAAGATAGTATAATATGGTGAAGAAAATACTATATCTTCACTTGACATAAGACAAAAAAACTAATGTCATTACTTCTGCACCACCTTGTATTTTTATCCGAATTGTCCAAGCAAAACTGTGAGAGAGATCGAAAAATTGATGGGAATAAATCCCAAAAAACCATAGTTCCAGATCCCAGGAAAATTATCACACATCAAATGGGTCCAACTGGGGAGGGGGGGGGGAGACAAGTATAATGCCTAAAAATATTCTCCCACATTTGGAGATATTATTTTAGGCAAAGTTCGATTAGAGATCATGCTATTGAAGCAAAGCCATATCGTAAATTCGTGAGTGAAATTCCTCTTTAGGGTCTTGTAAGCCCCGTACGTCAAACATGAAGATGTTATTGCCCTCACACATAACGAGAAAAATATGTAGGAGAAAAGGAAAAAAATAGGGAAAAATGTTCCTCCCGGGTTCCAGAAACAAACCTAAAGATGTTTTCGACTTACGCCTAGTTTTACCTTCTCTCAATGAAACAACATAGTGATTCTATCAACTCTGAATGAAGATCTGACCATGAATATCGTGGATAGATCATTATACTTAATATCAAAATACATAAGTGATAATTTTGAAGAGAAAAAAAATCAGAAAGTCTCCTTTTCTCTTATTTTAGTACAACTCAAAAGAAGTTTTTGAGCCTGGAAAGGTCACGGATTTTATCTGTCATCCCTCCAAAACAAAGATGTTTCTCAAATAGCACACTTCATGCATTTTTATTGTTCCTTGAATTCTTTAGTGGTATAGTCCAGTTGATTGCCTTATTCTGTCACACGATTTTTGGTCCATGACATGAATACCGTTAGGTAAATGGCAAACAGGGGAATAAAAATTTTGAGGATTGAAACACTTAGGTACTTTACCGAAAATCATACCATTTTTTAAAAAAAAAAATCCTTGAAATATTGAGTTCTTGCGTTTGCAGACAGTTCATCCAAATTAAAACCGATCTTAAATTATCCATCCACGGAACATTTTAAAATAAACCCCAGGTTTCTAGCTTCAAAATATGAGTGATGTAGCTTAATAGGACCCTCAATTTGAACAATAGCTACTATTTCTATAATAACCCAGCTGTGTATTGCAAGTCCTTCCAGTGCTGAACAATATAAATTCTGACGTTGAAAGGTTAGGTCTGTTTTTCTACAGATCCCATAAGTCTATATAAATACCAAAATAGTTTTATTCCAGATGTAGTGGAACACTTACCTTCTTCAGTGTCAGTACCTCAAAAATAATATTCAGAAGATATTGATTGCACTGCCTGGATTCGTTTTTAATTCTCCAAGCTAATATTGGTTAATGTGATCGTAGGTTTCTCGACAAACCTTGAACGTAAAATTAAAATATTTTTTTTTACCTACCTCCTTATCTTAAAATTGAAAAAGTAAAACGCCAAGTTTAGAGCTAAATGATGATATTAATGAATAACTTAATTCTGTGAAGAGGAAGTGGGGAGAACTGGCCGCTCGTGATTTTGATTTCTAATATTCGAATTTGTTGTTCTTGAAATGGTGATTATTTCAAATTCGAATTGTCAAAGAGATGGATGTCACGATTTGGGTTATATCGAAAAAAGTATACGATTTGTAATACCTATATTTTTACCGATATATCGAATTATCGACTAATGTTTTTCGAATTCGAACAAAGTGAGATCTGAGATCTAGTTTTAACAACACGTTTTTATCATTAAAGGAACATTCACACTAGACAATATTGTGATGGGAATTTAATAAACTGCTCTGTTCTTGGAAAAATCAGGCAAGGTTACTTTATAATTTTTATAATCAACACGTGTCATATTCGTTTATGCCAGTGCTGGATTTTATCAGACTGGAGCCTAGAGCGACAGGTTTTAGGGGCGGCAAATTTTGGCTATTTTAAAAAGGAAAGTACCTATTGTAGGTATAGGCTGAAATTTTCGATGTCGAGTTTTTAATGCCAAAATATGTTTTAAGTCCCCAGAGACCAAATCTCGAGTTTCAGCCATAGGTCCGTGTGTATTTGTGTCTGTCCGTCTGTCTGTGAATAAGATATCTCAAGAACGGTAAGCGCTGGAGTCTTAAAATTTCATACACATGTCAATTTTATGCCTGGAACGAACCACGAAGCTTTTGGTTGAAATCGAAGTTATAGTTGGCGGTTTTCCGCCACTTTTTAGCGGTTTTAGTTAATCCCGCTAAAGAGAGAACGATGAGAGCAAGAGCTTGAAATTTGGTGGTTCCTGCCTAAAAAGAGAACGGTAAATGCTGGAGCTTAAAATTTGGTGCCTATTTATATCTATTTTACCCATGGAATGAAAAATGACACTTTTGGTTGAAATCGAATTTTCCCTTGGCGGTTTTTTTTTTTTTTTTTTTTTTTTTTTTTTTTTTGGCACTTTTATTGCGGTTTTCACAAGACTGACATAGAAAAAAAGGCAAGAGCTAGAGATTTATATTCATATTAATTTTCTGTATGGAATGCCGATTTTTAGCGGTTTTTTAGCCGATTGCCTTCCTTCACAAATCCTGCCTAGAAGGAAAACAGACTTGAATTTTTGATAGTAATGTCAATTGTATTTATTGGACGCTTCACGAAACTTTTAACTAAAGTCTAATGTTTACCCCTTTCTGGCCGCCGCGCCGTGGGAGCCGAAGTTGGGTCGTGCTGTGGTAGATATATATGTGGTGTTGAGTCCGAGAGAGATGTACATTATTATGTAAGTAGTATTAACGCATACCTTACCCCGCCTTATTAGTAATACTAGTTCATGATTGAGCTTTTATTAATATAAATGTGTAAATTATATAAATGTGTAAATCCGCCACTTCGTTTATCACATTCTTTCTATAAACCGATAAAGATTCGTCTTAGTTGTTTCATTAATTTGGAGTTAAAACGTTTCATAATCAATTGTAACATTATTCCTGAAAAACAACAGAAACCTGCTGAAGGTTTATTTATTACTTTATGAATACCATTTTGATTTCTTGTATTCTTTTCGGAGGTTTCATTTGCTTTTACCACACTTTAGTTCTAGAGCTGAGGTTTTTGTCTGTTTTGATTTTCGATTTTTTACACAGGATGAATGAAAACCGCTATGGAAAAAAACTGCCAGCGTTATATTCTGTTGCACCCAAATGTTTCGAAACATAATGCGACCCCTGGATACGTTTTTGGTAGATGCACTTTTTCAATTGGTTTTATTATGTCATATGTCTTTCTGATCAAATAAGATGTTTTTAAAGTTGTTACTCGACGCGAGATGAGAGTGAACTCATTTTGATGTCCGAGTCGATTCACTTAAGTGAGTCGAAAATCCCATCCCTAGTTTCGATAAAGATGCGTCCGTCTTAGGGGAGAACCGTAAGGTCCTCGAACAAGGGAAAAATCCCACGTTCAAAATATTTTTCCCGTTTGGGGAAAAAAAAATGTTGCTCTAGCAATAAAGGCATGGGCGTAAAAACGTTTCCTAACCTGTCAAGGGGAGTTAAAATATGTCAATAAAGGTAACAAGTAAACATAAAAAGATAAAAACAAAACAAAAGAGAAGTGGAAAAAATAAAAATATGGGTTGGTGGGGTTTTTCCCGCGATGTTTCACGCCGCACGCGACAAAAATCCCACAACTATGGGACCCTACGGTTCTCCCCGGAGTCATACCCAATAAAGATTTTTTTGAGATATTTATCGGTTATCGGTTAACTTTTAAATAAATAAAAACATTTTAACATTCAACATATACAGGAAACCATCGGATTAGATACAATTTAGATACAAATAGATATCATAGATACAAATCGGTACCTATAGATACCTATACAAGGGCGTAGCCAGCATCTGGCCTAGAGGGGGGCAGGTGAGATCTTCATGTCGGGAGGGAGGGGGTGGGGGTCGATAAAGTAAATCGTTACTTATTTAATAATAAACCCCCAGGGGTAACTGATGATTAAGTTATTGGGGGGGGGCGACTCCAGGGCCCGAGCAAGTGGTTGATGATCCCTGGATAGTTACAAGTATCAGTAACGTCCCAGGAAGTAGTGTGGTAACATTTTAATACCACATGAACATCAACTGCGATCTCCCAATGGAGAAAAAAGGATTTTTATTCAGACCTCTGAAAAACGCTACCTCCTGGGGGCACTAAGGCACCTCTGGAGCCACCGCTAGAAGTGACAGCATGCGAGCCGGTAGTGATCGCAGGGAGACAAGAAGAATGCGGCAGACTGCGACCGCGATACCCGAAAACAATCAAAATGCCGACACAAATGATAACAGTCCAAACGATACGACAAGGTTGCCACAGTTACATTTGATTGTTCACAGTAGGGCTGTTGGATTAGGGACAAAATGCGGCATTTATCGTATTTCGGTGCTTGGTGACTTTTTTGCTTCCAAAAATCATTTTATCTAGTGTAAATTTAAGTTGCCCCTTCCGTGCTGCATACTCTTGGGAATTTCTAGGGGGGGCAGCTGCCCCCAGCTGCCCCCCCCCTTCCTACGTCCATGTACCTATAGATACAAAATTATATTTATCGGTAACTATAGATACAAAATATCGATATATCAAAAGATCGATATTATAATTATATCGACAATCGACTTTCATATCCCTTATAAATTCCCTATTTCCTATTTCTGAATTTTCTGATAATACTGATAACCTGATAATGATAAACTTTTTAATATTTCTGATATTCTGATCTGCTCTCTGCAGCTGGAAATGGTGATTATTGACAGTGAATTGAAATAAACACCAGGGATAATGACTTCAAAACGACTGATATAGTTTTGGGATTAGAGGGGAAGGAACAAACAAAGTGCCGGTAAGTTTTTTTTTTAATTTGGCTTAACGTCTCTTTTAACATCTATTGGTCATTCAAGATGGGGGTTTCACCCTCCAATTTGACACCCACATAGTACAACCTCGCTGGACGTTGCTTAACTTCAGTGATCGAACGGGAACTGGTGTATTCAACGTGCCATAGACGATGGCAAAAAATTGCCGGTAAGTTAAGTAGCTCATTAATTAATCATCTATTAGCAGTAGAATGTTTTTCGATTAATTTCCAATACTTAAACTCTGGAAAGTCATAAATGATATTCTTGTACCAGTTTAAGACAAGATCAATAGGAACTAAAAGTACCTACGTCCGCCAATAAAATATGCTATCCGGGACAATTTTGCTGATCCTGGTTTGGCATGATTCTAAATTCTACCCGGTGATCGTCAAAGCACTGAACATCGCTCTGGTTTAAAGTCAAAAATCGGCTTTAAATCGTCCTCACGATGGCCGGTTCTACGCATCAGAACGACCTGGAACGCATACCATCAAGGTTCCAGCCAAGAGCCATCATAACCTTCAGTAACCTCTTATCAACTATTTCTACCATTTTTCAAATACTGAATCCAAAAATAAGAAAACCCATTGATTTTAGGAGGAACACCGCTACAACAACAACAATGGCAAAAATAAATAGGCCCCCAAGATGGTTGGTTCTTCATACCGGGGTTATCCGTGCCCTCGGGCACGGCCAAAGACCATCAACACCGTTCCGACGACAACTCACTGTGTTTTTCCCCCGTTGGACCCAGCCGTACTGCTCCAGATACTTTCTCAAAGAGTTGGTATATAAATCCTTGCTAAACCCTGAAGTATCTGATCGTTGTCGCCTATGTATGCTGGCTGCTCATGATGTAAATCATGAGCAGCCAGCAACTATCCATCAAACCCAACTAATCTAGAGCCGTCAGCATTATGGGCAGATCCTGTTGGAGAGGCCGCCTTTCTTGGCCTGGAGACACAGTGAGAGTCGTTGTGAATGTTAACAAAACAAGAACATAAATGAGATCTGAAATTCATTACAAAATTTGTATTTGCCATTGTAGATGCAATCGCTCAATATCAACCGAACTGGTTGTAGGGAAGCCGAATACCAACCCAATGAAGACCTGCCAAGAAAAATATGTACAAACTAGCAGGATACGCCCGCTTCGCTTGGCGCCTTATAGGCATGGCCGTTTATAGTTTCAGCTCCTTTTTTTCGCGATAAAAAGTAGCCTATTCGGTTCAGTAGTTTAAGCGTGAAAGCGTAACATACATACATACATACATACAGACAGAGTTACTTTCGCATTTATAATATTAGTATGGACTAGGTTCCTAATGGTCCACACTACACAATTCATACCTCGGTAGATTAGATACCGGTGTGGATAAATAAGTGTAACTTCTGTCAAGGACAGCCACACGTTTTGCATCATCATTGATTGTCCTCAAAATATGACCATACTCAGAGCACTTAACTTGATCTGATCCGTGCTGTCGTCTGTCGCTACAACAACGACGAAAAAAATATCCCCTCAAAATATAATTGATCCAACAAAGACAGGTCTAGTTAAAACTCCACCAAATTCCTTTAAACGTCTGTTTGACTTATCGTTCCACTCTCGAACGTCTCGTCCTATTTTGAACAAACATTCATTATGTTTGAATAGTTTTTGGGCCAGAAGGGTCCTAATGGAGGACCATTTTTAGTGAGGTCTGCACTCTACAGGTCACCAAACTTCGAGTACATTTTAATGAATCTTTGAAATCGTCACGAAAAAAATAAGTCCTTAAAATTTGATTTTAGCAAGTGTGTTACATAGGCAGAGTTTTATTATGTATACAAGGTGTCCATTCTTGAGACCAAAATAAGATGATTTTAGTGTGAAGCCATGCCCGAAAATGGTTCCTTCCAAGCTGCAGAACATGTTAGTTGGAAGAAAAATATCGTTTTTCTCGATAACTTTGGTTTCAGGTTTCGTAAAAAAAAAAATGAAATTGTAAAAAGTTCGTATATGANAAAAAAAAAAAAAAAAAAAAAAAAAAAAAAAATTGTAAAAAGTTCGTATATGATCTGGCTTCCAGGGAATATGTGTAGGCTCAATCGAAATAAACTCAGAACTTTTCGGTAGTCGCTGTGATTTGAAAATTATGTCAAAATTTTTATTTCGAAAATAGAAGATGAAGACCGCAAACGGTCGTGAGAAAAACGAGATCTTGACGCCTAGATTTATTTTCTCAATACTCAATTTGTCATGTTTGCCATTTCTAGAAGAAATGTTCGAAGTAAATCCCGTATGAAGTGTTTCAGTAGCTCATAGGGTGAAATCAAATTACTTTAGTCTCAAGAATATGTAGTTTACGGATTGATGTCGAATTATGTTACACCCTGGGTATTCGTACCTACGAAATCCTCTAATCGTTTATTTTCTTTTCAGGAGTTATGTCAGAGTATTTGTTTTGTTACTAAAATTTTGTTCTTTCAAATTTAAGAAAAAATATATTAGACATGTTTCAATGGCTCACCTATGCGAAAGAGCTTATCTTTCCAAATTATGATGATTCTGCCTCATCAGATGAAAAGATAAAGGATAATTTGGAAAATTATCTTCAAGATCAGTTAAAGAAAAAACAATTAATAGATCAGCTACTGAAAGAGACACAATCAGGCACCCATGGTAACAGTGACGATGAAGGGGACCAAGAGGAGGATGAACAAGACGCTGTGCAATACACTCCTGTTAAAACAGGAAGAATAACTTCTTTAAAATTAGACGGTAGGTATCAAAATGTCGATATGAGGGTTAATAAAATTGACCAAACGATGTCAGATCTACTTTTATTTCGACTATTTATACTTCTGTTCGTATATTCATTCTACGATAATTCTGAAACAGCTTGTCCAATTTCAATGAGGCTTGGTATGGACATTACGTACATAGTATTAGGTGAATAATTTGCTTATATCAGCTAATCATTGTAGGTTTAACGGGAAAATGTAGTGTGGTCCATGTTTCTAGGCTCCGCCGGGCACGTCCCATATGTGATCAAATTTGCTAAATATCAAAAAACCAAACTTCTTATTAATGATATCTTCAAAAATGTGTATAAAACTTTCACACTTTGAGTTGATACATTTTGAGATAACTTGATACTGATCTAGTAACCATTGGAAATACATGCACGCTAAGCTAAAAAAAAAAAAAAAAAAAAAAAAAAAAAAAAAAAAAAAAAAAAAAAAAAAAAAAAANAACGTCCGTAACCCGAAAAATTTTTTTTTTTTTTTCAGGAGGGGTAGTTGATGGAATTCATTTGGTCAGAATTCAAGATGTAATACCATACACAATGGAAGTAGGAGACCAACTTCAATATAGACTTAAAATCATTGACGGAGACTTTGGCTTGTATGTAAAAGTGGAGAAGTTTATTCCCCAGTCTGGTAGTGAGGCACTGGATGTTATTAAATCTACAGAACTAGTTGGTAATAGTTATTATATTCTTTTATGTCCATTATATAGGGTGTTGTCGAATTCGCGAACCAATCAAATATCACCAGAATGGATTGGAATTTTAGGATGCTACAGTAAAGAATTTTTGTGTGAATTCAAGGTTTGCAATTTTTAGTTGCTAATTTTGACCACAATACCACATCTTCTGTTTTTCAAGTGGAAATAACATTTTTTTTTTTAAACATCGTGAAAATTTGTTTAAATGTATATTCACACTTTATGTCTCGTTTTTTTACAATTCGGCGAAATTGACAAAGAACACATAAGTTAGTGTAACGCACTTTTTATCGGCCGACATAATACGCTTGCAACACATACAATCAAAAGGTACTTTATGTTCGCATGCCCACTAAGTCTCGCATGCCCACTAAGTCGACCTATAAAAGTTTGTTATCTGCGCTGGCACTAGTCCTTAGAGATATCTTCAATCTACCGCCATTTTGTAACGGAAAATGATACCACGCTAATTGTACCAAAACACTTATAATATTGATTTCAAAAATTATTTTTGTATCAAACTACAAATACGGGTCACGAGCACGGTGGGGGCAGCTTCCCCCCCTAGAAATTCTCGAGAATATGCAGCACGGAAGGGGCAACTTAAATTTACACTAGATAAAATGATTTTTGGAAGCAAAAAAGTCATCAAGTACCGAAATACGATAAATGCCACNGGAAATTACAATGTTTTCTAATATTGTTCTTTTTTAGGAAAATACTAAGTTTCCTATTTATTTAGGAAATTACAATGTTTTCTAATATTGTTCTTTTTTAGGAAAATACTAAGTTTCCTATTTATTTAGGAAATTACAATGTTTTCTAATATTGTTCTTTTTTAGGAAAATACTAAGTTTCCTATTTATTTAGGAAATTACAATGTTTTCTAATATTGTTCTTTTTTAGGAAAATACTAAGTTTCCTATTTATTTAGGAAATTACAATGTTTTCTAATATTGTTCTTTTTTAGGAAAATACTAAGTTTCCTATTTATTTAGGAAATTACAATGTTTTCTAATATTGTTCTTTTTTAGGAAAATACTAAGTTTCCTATTTATTTAGGAAATTACAATGTTTTCTAATATTGTTCTTTTTTAGGAAAATACTAAGTTTCCTATTTATTTAGGAAATTACAATGTTTTCTAATATTGTTCTTTTTTAGGAAAATACTAAGTTTCCTATTTATTTAGGAAATTACAATGTTTTCTAATATTGTTCTTTTTTAGGAAAATACTAAGTTTCCTATTTATTTAGGAAATTACAATGTTTTCTAATATTGTTCTTTTTTAGGAAAATACTAAGTTTCCTATTTATTTAGGAAATTACAATGTTTTCTAATATTGTTCTTTTTTAGGAAAATACTAAGTTTCCTATTTATTTAGGAAATTACAATGTTTTCTAATATTGTTCTTTTTTAGGAAAATACTAAGTTTCCTATTTATTTAGGAAATTACAATGTTTTCTAATATTGTTCTTTTTTAGGAAAATACTAAGTTTCCTATTTATTTAGGAAATTACAATGTTTTCTAATATTGTTCTTTTTTAGGAAAATACTAAGTTTCCTATTTATTTAGGAAATTACAATGTTTTCTAATATTGTTCTTTTTTAGGAAAATACTAAGTTTCCTATTTATTTAGGAAATTACAATGTTTTCTAATATTGTTCTTTTTTAGGAAAATACTAAGTTTCCTATTTATTTAGGAAATTACAATGTTTTCTAATATTGTTCTTTTTTAGGAAAATACTAAGTTTCCTATTTATTTAGGAAATTACAATGTTTTCTAATATTGTTCTTTTTTAGGAAAATACTAAGTTTCCTATTTATTTAGGAAATTACAATGTTTTCTAATATTGTTCTTTTTTAGGAAAATACTAAGTTTCCTATTTATTTAGGAAATTACAATGTTTTCTAATATTGTTCTTTTTTAGGAAAATACTAAGTTTCCTATTTATTTAGGAAATTACAATGTTTTCTAATATTGTTCTTTTTTAGGAAAATACTAAGTTTCCTATTTATTTAGGAAATTACAATGTTTTCTAATATTGTTCTTTTTTAGGAAAATACTAAGTTTCCTATTTATTTAGGAAATTACAATGTTTTCTAATATTGTTCTTTTTTAGGAAAATACTAAGTTTCCTATTTATTTAGGAAATTACAATGTTTTCTAATATTGTTCTTTTTTAGGAAAATACTAAGTTTCCTATTTATTTAGGAAATTACAATGTTTTCTAATATTGTTCTTTTTTAGGAAAATACTAAGTTTCCTATTTATTTAGGAAATTACAATGTTTTCTAATATTGTTCTTTTTTAGGAAAATACTAAGTTTCCTATTTATTTAGGAAATTACAATGTTTTCTAATATTGTTCTTTTTTAGGAAAATACTAAGTTTCCTATTTATTTAGGAAATTACAATGTTTTCTAATATTGTTCTTTTTTAGGAAAATACTAAGTTTCCTATTTATTTAGGAAATTACAATGTTTTCTAATATTGTTCTTTTTTAGGAAAATACTAAGTTTCCTATTTATTTAGGAAATTACAATGTTTTCTAATATTGTTCTTTTTTAGGAAAATACTAAGTTTCCTATTTATTTAGGAAATTACAATGTTTTCTAATATTGTTCTTTTTTAGGAAAATACTAAGTTTCCTATTTATTTAGGAAATTACAATGTTTTCTAATATTGTTCTTTTTTAGGAAAATACTAAGTTTCCTATTTATTTAGGAAATTACAATGTTTTCTAATATTGTTCTTTTTTAGGAAAATACTAAGTTTCCTATTTATTTAGGAAATTACAATGTTTTCTAATATTGTTCTTTTTTAGGAAAATACTAAGTTTCCTATTTATTTAGGAAATTACAATGTTTTCTAATATTGTTCTTTTTTAGGAAAATACTAAGTTTCCTATTTATTTAGGAAATTACAATGTTTTCTAATATTGTTCTTTTTTAGGAAAATACTAAGTTTCCTATTTATTTAGGAAATTACAATGTTTTCTAATATTGTTCTTTTTTAGGAAAATACTAAGTTTCCTATTTATTTAGGAAATTACAATGTTTTCTAATATTGTTCTTTTTTAGGAAAATACTAAGTTTCCTATTTATTTAGGAAATTACAATGTTTTCTAATATTGTTCTTTTTTAGGAAAATACTAAGTTTCCTATTTATTTAGGAAATTACAATGTTTTCTAATATTGTTCTTTTTTAGGAAAATACTAAGTTTCCTATTTATTTAGGAAATTACAATGTTTTCTAATATTGTTCTTTTTTAGGAAAATACTAAGTTTCCTATTTATTTAGGAAATTACAATGTTTTCTAATATTGTTCTTTTTTAGGAAAATACTAAGTTTCCTATTTATTTAGGAAATTACAATGTTTTCTAATATTGTTCTTTTTTAGGAAAATACTAAGTTTCCTATTTATTTAGGAAATTACAATGTTTTCTAATATTGTTCTTTTTTAGGAAAATACTAAGTTTCCTATTTATTTAGGAAATTACAATGTTTTCTAATATTGTTCTTTTTTAGGAAAATACTAAGTTTCCTATTTATTTAGGAAATTACAATGTTTTCTAATATTGTTCTTTTTTAGGAAAATACTAAGTTTCCTATTTATTTAGGAAATTACAATGTTTTCTAATATTGTTCTTTTTTAGGAAAATACTAAGTTTCCTATTTATTTAGGAAATTACAATGTTTTCTAATATTGTTCTTTTTTAGGAAAATACTAAGTTTCCTATTTATTTAGGAAATTACAATGTTTTCTAATATTGTTCTTTTTTAGGAAAATACAAAGTTTCCTATTTATTTAGGAAATTACAATGTTTTCTAATATTGTTCTTTTTTAGGAAAATACGAAGTTTCCTATTTATTTTTGTTTAGGGAATTACAATGTTTTCGTGACCGAGTTAAAAATGCTGTTCGTGGGGGCATAAGAGAAACGTACTCAATGAAGTTTGTATCTGTACGAACAAAATCGTACGACGTACCCGAGGCGTTAATAAAGGCATGTACTGAAAGAAACCCATGGGAACAAATTCAGATGTATTGTCCAGAAGTGTTAGGCCAACTGAACCAAGACAACTATCGCGACAAGTTTCATACATGTCTCTACATTGAAGAAGTTCAACTGATGATTCATATGAAACAATTAAATATATCCAGCGGTAAGTTATGACTATGAAACAATTAAACATATCCAAAGGTAAGTTATGACTATGAAACAATTGAACATATCCAGCGGTAAGTTATGACTATGAAACAATTGAACATATCCAGCGGTAAGTTATGACTATAAAACAATTAAACATATCCAGCGGTAAGTTATGACTATAAAACAATTGAACTTATCCAGCGGTAAGTTATGACTATAAAACAATTAAACATATCCAGCGGTAAGTTATGACTATAGAACAATTGAACATATCCAGCGGTAAGTTATGACTATGAAACAATTGAACATATGCAGCGGTAAGTTATGACTCTCAGACTGAATGTTAGAAGCATACCTACTCTATGTGTTAGTAAAAAGTTCAATTTGATGTCCACCCGCAAAAATGGGGAAATTGGACATAACTTTGATAAGAACTAGCAAATTCAAGTTTCGTATTTTTCTTGGAGTCTTAGATTTGCTCATTAACGACTGATCCTCAGTAGTTCTGTGAACTGTAGGACGTCAATAATCGTCAAATATACATATGGCTACACTTGATTTTTGATGAAAAAAATCAATATGTCAATATCAGGATATTTGCTTTTAGCTATGTAGGTATGTTTTGAGTGTTAAACATACATTTTGTCAGTCAGCGTCTATGACAGGCTGAATATACCAGTTCCCATTAGATATTTGAAGCTTAGAAACGTCAGCGAGGTTATACCATGTGGGTTGGGTGCCCACGTGGGTTTCCTCATGATCCTGACTATTCCTGAACAATCCAGGGTTAATGTGGGTAGCTGGTTTGTATGTTTCCAGCGAATGAAAGGTGAGAACATCTATTGGAATATCCATTAGATCTTAAAGAGAGAGAGAGAGAGAGAGAGAGAGAAAAAAAAACATATTGTCTACTTGCGTATTTTACCAGACACACAAAATTTATTTGTTTTGTGATCCGCAGAAAAATAAATCAGGGTTAATTGGGTTAGGTACATATTTAGTTAGCGAAACTCAAAGCTAAACTTATTTTTTCAGCCATTCTACAACATAAAGGCCAATTTTTATCTCTCTACGTATCAGGACTAATGGAGACAAGACCATCTTTGACTGTGGGAGACAAAGTGTATGCTCGTGTTCCGGAAAATGTAAATGTCAAGGAAAGAAGTGAGTTTATGACATTAATACGAATTTCGAAAAATTAAAATTTTAGGGACTCTTGTCATGTTTGACCGAAAAATTAATGATCTTCTTTTGAAAGATCACTGTATAGCCTTTTTGAAAGTATCCGATTTTAATTTTCATGAAATTATCTAGAGTTGGGACAAATGTAACACACAACACCCCGAAATTGTACGTGCCTGAAAAGGTAAAAAAATTGAAAATTATGACCAAATGTTCTGGCATTGCCGTGGAAAATGAGGATCCGGATGACCCTAAAAACGAATCAGCAAAATTCTTTGATCATAATAAATAAAGAGTTATCGTGAACGCTTAAAAGAAGTTACAAGGTTTTGTATGTAATTTTACTAAATAATGTGTATATATATATTTAACATTTAGCCCATATATTATCACTACACAGATCCACAAAGCACCCTAAGACACGTAGTTCGTTCTTATTAGAACTCATCAGTTCGGCATAGCTAGGAATTGAACCCGGGGCCCTTTGATTGAGAGACAGAGACTTAACAATCAAGGCACCAGTGCTTAGTGAAGAGGTACGGATACATTGTAACTGTTAAATAATCCCTAACCCAAAAGGCGGTTCTTTCACCGAACTCAGTGAGTATTTGAAATGTCCACAAGATCGCAGTGGTTCCACTTTAATAAGTTGAGTAATTTTCATTGTAATTTTACTGTAAAAATAAAGAAAAGATCTCATTTTTTTGGATTATTTTTTCCTATATTTTCAGTGACGTACGAAGGTCTCATACAAAAAGTTCTGAATGAGGAATTGGTTATTAAATTTTCAAAACAGTTTCATGATTCCTATCACGGGGAAACTTACTCGTTCTCCTTTGCACACCAACGTTCAATGTTCAGACGTATGCATCATGTTTTAGATGACATTTGTAAACCTAAATTTGGCATCGATTCTTTGTTTCCAAAACTTATTCAACTGAGCGCTCCTTTGATATTGGATAATGACGTTGATGAAAAGCCACCGGGCTATTTGGTAACAACGCATGAACATATGAACGATAAAATGAAAACGTTTTTTGAAAATTTCAAAGCAGATAAAGGTGAGTAGCTTAAACATAAAGTGCGTTCACCTTTAGTAAATCAATATTATTTTTTTCATGATTTATAATTTCCAATCAAAACGTCAACAAAAATTGGACAATTAAAATTGGACAATTAAAAATTTTCATAATTAAAATTAGGCGATGATTAATCAATCAAAATTGTTTTTAAAAAGGTTGATTCCACATTTTCTGAAAAGATTTTCATATTTTAGATTTTATTGCTAGATGATTATGTAAGTAGTGATGGGAATTGTGAAAAAATTGAAAGGACTGTAGTATAAATTATGGATGGAAAAGGCCCCAACTTCAATACAAAAATCCAAGGTTTAGATAGATAAAACAGGGTCGGACTTGTTTCACTGGAATGGGTATGAAATTTTTGTGATAGTCCGACTTAATAGAAAACCCAATAACTACGTTCGTAGTCATTTTTTATATAGTGTTTGTAACTTGACCTATTTAATAACTTTTTTGAGTGATTACTTAATTGTTGTAACTGTTACTTAGGGTCATAACTCTTACTTCCCATAACTGCAAAGCTACTTTTCCGGCTGGCAGTGCTAAATAGCATACAGTGTGTTTACTTTATAATTGTACCATAGGAATTAATATGGGATTTTCTTTAGAAATTTTCCGAGTAGGTACCAAAATTTGGATTTCATAATATGAAAATCTTAAGATGTTCACTGTGTTAATCTAAAAAGGCCCAAAAAACAGTTCTAAAACCATAACCTTTGGTCGGATTGTCTCGAAAATTCTCGAAAGAAGTCTCGAAAACATGAAAAGTATGTTTCGTCCAAATTTCAGTACCTACTGGAAAAAAATTCTGGGCCATAAAATAATCCCATCTTAATCCTATGAAGTTAACGCACAGTATGCCTAATCGCGTAAATTTTACTTTGGCTCGTAAATCTTACTTTCCCAAACTGCGAAGCTACTTAATGGCATACTATTAGTTTTCATTTTATTCATTTTCAGGTCCAATAAATTTAACGGATGACACTAAAAAAGAAAACATTTTATCTTGTGACGATTTGGAAAAGAATTCTCAAAAAATGGCATCGGGAGCAATTAGTTTATCTAGAACTGAACGAGTTCTATCATTTGATTGTGACATTCTTATCAATCAAAATGGCAAGTTGGCAGAAGGAACAAAAACATTGAAGGGAAATATAAAGAATGGCGCAACGGATACTTTTAGTGAAAAAAAACCGTTCGAGCCAACAAATTGGGGGAAAGTAAAAACAAAAAGTGATATTAAATGGCAGACTAATTTTGCTGGAATGGGCAGCAGACCCGATTCGACAAATGCTTCAGTAACATTTATACCAACAAGAGAGAAGAAAATCGAGTGGTTCAACAAAAATCTGAACTGGCATCAGAAACAAGCAATTCGAAATATTTTGAAATCGGAAGCTAGACCTATGCCGTATATCATATTTGGACCTCCTGGAACAGGAAAAACAATCACCGTTACAGAAACCGTATTGCAGATTTATTCGCTCATCCCCGAGTCGAGGTAAACATGACCTTTCCTTCCTATGACTGCTCTATGACAACGCAATAAAATAAATATATTTACAGGATTAAAACATATAATTTTGAAAGGTAGGTAATGAGTTTATTATTGGATTTATAATCAGAGCTAAGGAGTTTTAAAAATAATCTTTCGACTCCGGCTTATAAAATTTCGAATCCAAGTCCTTCTGTCAAAATGAGGAAAAATTTAACTCCGCAGCCCTCTTTACAGGGCCGGATTAACAATAGTAGCACTTGTAGCACGTGCTACGGGCTCCGCGCTTTGACAACTTACACTAGATATTTCGACATTTCTACGTTGACAATTGAAAAAACATATCATTTTGACGGGGCCCCCAACTCTTCAAAGTATTTAGTAAAATATAATTCAGGAATTAGTAGGTACCTACTACCTACTAATAAAGAAAAGAGTATTGCAACCTAAGCAAATTGGTTAGTGTAGATACTCTCTTACTATCCCTTTGAAGTTTAATCTAGGATATAAATTTTATCGTGAAAAATATTAGTTTTAGCTTGTTGTTAGGTATTACTTTTTTTGTGATCAGTTTGAGAATTGTGTCTCGGCGGCGCAGCGTGGCGGTAAATCTACAAAATGAGAAGTCAGTAGGTACCGACCGGACGTCTCCATATTATTATTTCGTCTATAGGAACTAGGGATAGAAGAGGAGGAAAAGAGTTTAGTTCAGTTCTGCGCAGTGCGTAAGGTGAAATTTTCGGGGTTCGGACATTCGAACATTCTACTTGTTGTTTTGTTTTTTACAATTATCTATATATATAAAAGTGAATGTCTGTTTGTTTGTTTGTTCGCTTATAACTTACGAACTACAGCTCGGAATTGCACGAAACTGTGCACACTTATTTGTTTTTACCCGGGGAACGTTATAGGCACGGTATTCTCCGACCATTTTAGTTACGACCAATTTTCCGCCCGATTTTCCAATTTCTTGCTCAAAATTTTCCGAATTTTGGCCAATATCTTGAGATTTGTCGCGACAATATATCAACTCAAAGCGAGAAAGTTTTAGGTAATATCTTTATCCTTCATTTAGGCCCCGCTCTGTGAAAGTGTTACGGGCCCCGCGGAAGGTTAATCCGGCCCTGCCTCTTTATAATCAAAAATTTATTTTAAAGTGGTCGAAAGTCAATTTTTGCAAGTCCACACAAATACCCTAATTCACTAACTAGTACATTGATAACGTGACCTGCGTACTAAAAACTGTGAAATATTAATTTTCTTTTAAAATACCTATTACCGTACTTATTTTCAGAATCATACTTGCAACTCCAAACAATGCATCGGCTGATCTTCTAGCAGAAAAGTTAATCGAGTCGGGTCATTTTCAACTGGGTGACATTGTGCGGCTATTGTCATTTACACACATGGAATCTAACAATGTGCCCGAATACATTGCCCCGTATTGTTGTGTTCTTGAGAACAAATATTTAAGCGACCACACCGAAGAGGTGGATGATAAAAGTGAGTGACATATTTTGTTGCGCTCGAATAACTAGCCGTTCTGAGATGTAAAAGCGTCACGAAAATTTAAAAGAATTGAGAGGAATTGTCAGAAGTAAGAAACGTTGAGAAGCATTTCCCATGGAGCGTTAGGCGGTCTGTGTCTGCATACCTAGTATCGAAAACGTGTAGAAAAGCAATTCCATACCATTGCATTTGAGAAGTCCTCTGCGTCTCGAATTTTCGACTCCCCCTGAGACCGTCTAAAGTATTTTTTCCCATAAAAAAAAACGCCTACCTTATTGTGACACAGATGATTCTGGGGTAATAGCGTATTTGAATGTGGTATCGGAATCGAAGTTAAGGGGATAGGTTGAACAACTTTTTTTTTGTTTGCAAATGTCAGGATATATTTGATAATTAGGACATTTTATCATGTGCCTCCCAATAATTCTCACAAGGTCATTACTGGTTTCAAAAGTAGGACAAAAGGTTAGATGAAAGGATTTTGTTGTAGGAGATTAGGAGAACAAATTAGAGAGGATCAAATTATTTTGTGGACCTCGCAACAAGATTGCTAATTGTCTCTGGTTATTTCAGATGGTATTACACAACAGTCAAGAGAAAGTCTTGTTCAACACCGAATCATCATCAGTACGTGCTCAAGTTTTGGCGCCATGATCAACTGCGGTACACCTCCCGGTTATTTTACTCATTGTATTGTTGACGAGGCCGGCCAAGCAACAGAACCTGAGTGTTTGATTCCTTTTTCGTTGCTACATAAAGACAATGCCTCTATAGTACTGGCTGGAGATGCGCTACAATTAGGACCGGCAGTGTTTTCTAAAATTGGAAAACTGCTCGAACTACGTAAGTTTTGAAAAATTATAAACTCCTCATTGTTTAAAAAACGAATAGTACAACTCAGCATATTAATTTTTTTTCTTCTAGTATGGAAACCTTTATATTTGACCAGTCATATTGTCAATCTTCAAGAATCAACTAGATCCAAATGGGACCTAGGTACATACCAAATATCATTAAAATCAGTCAATGATAAGCAGTGTCAAATTGCCCCTTATTTTTGTTTTTGAGCATACGAAGGTGGAAAAGGTTTTGAAAACTTTTTTCGCAAAATAAATTTAGACATCAAGTAACTAACTTTTGTACCGTGCATCCAATTTTTATTCAATCTGCTGGGATTGTCAGGGTGGCCCCCTTATAATTTCATTGAATTTTCAGTTCTATAAATATTCGGTTTCACATGATTCAAATACCTATAATTTTTCTTGAAATGTCTTATAATTGTATGATGACCATTGAAAATTATATCATGATAACAAAGAAATATACAATTATTTATATTTACTTACTTAAATGTGCGAATCTAGGGGCGCTATGGAGATCCTAAAGCGATTTTTGTGAAACACTCGCGCGAGTAAATAGATTTGGAAATACTTACTTGTTTTATAATCCACACGAGTGCTTTCATAAACATCTAAGTGCTTCCAGATTGTAGGTTCACTTACACAGATAAAATGATTAAATGTCCTCAGAGTGTTGGTTCTACTACGTACCAGGCCAACCCAAGCACTCATAAGAGTAGGCCAAAGGCCATCAATATAGCTATGCGAACCAAAAGAGAAGGAAAATTTGGCCAATATCATTGATATTAGTCTCCTTTGGCTCATGATTACTGCTTTAACTTTTTTTAAAAAGAAAAAAAAATGGGGAAATTAACACTATGCAGAGTGTACACGTTACAAAACATAAAATGTACCTTTAGTTTTTTGACAAATGTTCCCTCTGTTTTCTGTTTGGTGTAGGAATATCATTGTTGGAAAGATTAACTAGTCTGCCTTTATATGGAAGAGACGTGATGCGATTTCCTCATACGGACGGCTATAATCCTCGACTTGTTACCAAACTTGTAGATAATTACCGAACTTTCGGTGAAATTTTGAAACCATCTAGTGACTTATTTTATCATTCTTCATTAGTACCACATGTAAGTCGTTCTGAGCAGATGAAGACATCTTTATATGAACTTGTTCCGTCGTCAGTTTACATGTTTTAGGGTTCTCTACCCAAAGAGTGTCAATGAAAATATCTTAATAAGCCTGTTTTATCCGTCTGTCTTTAAATTTTCCTCAAAAAGTACTCAAAATAAAAAGCGAGGATTATGGTCCATTTATTATGTATAAATAAGACCCCCACCTTAACTTTTGGATGCTGTGAGATTTTGACTAGTTTCTAAAAATGCTACTTCCATGGGGCAAAACCTTCGTATTTAGGGTCGACGAATAAGGATGATATCAAATTTTGAAATTTAAATGGAAATCTAATGTACAATTTTTGAAATAATATTTAAAAATTGGCAATAATTTTAAATTAGTTCGGACTTCCTTGCACAAATGTCGAGTAAAGATCAATATTCGGTTATTAAGTCTATTTTTTGCCTACTGACCAAGTCATAGTTTGTAATCATCAATTTTTTTTTGGCAATATTTTTTAATTAGTTCGGACTTCCTTGCACAAATGTCGAGTAAAGATCAATATTCGGTTATTAAGTCTATTTTTTGCATACTGACCAAGTCATAGTTTGTAATCATCAATTTTTTTTATCAACATTTTCAAAATAATGGTTTTTTACTGGGAAATTGTCTAAAAGGGAATAAGAAATGACATTAAATTTATTTCGTCTCCGAACTTTATATGTGCAAGTAGATTTGAATGGTTTCATTCATGTTGTCCATTTCGCAGGTTACCATCGATGATTATGAAGGTTTAATATTGAAAAAATTGAAAAAATATCTTCCTCCCAGATCAAAGGCAGACTATCCTGCAGGAATTGTCTTCCATGGAGTACAAGGTGAAAATCAACAGGATTCGGATAGTCCTTCTTGGTACAATCTATTTGAGGTGCTCGTTGTGATATGCTACTTAAATAAAATGTATGAGGCAGGACTTACAGCGGATCAAATCGGAATTATTACTCCCTACAAGAAACAGGTAAATTCATGGAAAAGTAAATGCCAGTAGAGTGAATTAAAAGAAGAAACTTACTTGTGTTAAGCTTGTCACAATGTAGTTCCCCCTTTTATTTTAAATCTTATGTTTATGTTGGGATTCGAACCTAATTAAGAATCTACCGCCTGTACCAACTGATCTATTGAAACTCTTAAAAGTTTTAGTAGTGAGCACATTATCTCATTTATACTACCTATTTGTAAAACGCAAAGCCCAATTTGTATAATGACTAATTCTAGAATTTTGAACACATTCCTTTTAGTTTATAGGTAGTTTATAGGCCCGAACTGTAATAGGTAAAAAAAAAAATTGAGGATAATCGGAGAAAAAATATAAAATCGGAACTTCGTATGGGTTGCCAATGTTTTTTTATTACTAGCTGTTTGCCGGTGCTTCGCAACGGTTACGAAATTCAACAAAAATTTCTTGATTGCGACATGAAAGCTTCTCAAGTTTGGATTTTTGGTGGAACCGATACCTAGAGTGAGCACGTTTATTATTTAGAAAATTCAAAGTTTTACTCAAGGATATTACTTTTTGTACTGCTGAACACCTTTGTATTTAATTTCAGTTTTCTCGCTCATCCCGATGTGGTACTTCGCAATTATGAATTTTTGGTGGAACCGATCCCCAGGGTGAGCACAGCTCCTATTTACAAAATTCAAAGAATATTACTTTTTGCACTGGGGAACAACTTTGTATCAAATTTCAGCTTTCTCGCTCATCCCAAATTGGTACTTCTTAATTCCGATTTTTCGGTGGTGATTGGCCTCTTAATTACATCTATGAATCGGGGAGAAACCGGAAAATTTCAATTTTTAAATTTTTTTGGTCCTTATATACTATTTTGGGCGGGGTCCATTCTCCGTCATTTTTCGTTATCTCCTGTGGTTTGCCCAGAAAAAATTGCAAAAAAAACCTAAAAAACGTCATTTTTGGCGGTAACATGCTTCTACCTGATTTTTTCCTTTCTAATTACGCACCTAGATAATGAAAGGAATCTTTTTGCCAAATTTCAAGTTTCAAGTTATCGTTGAGCTACATTGATTATCAGTGAGTCGTTATACCAACTGGACTTTGCGTTTTAAAAGTATAGATTATCATTGGTGAAGTAATCAGGCTAAAAACTCTGAAATCGGATGGGGTGTCTGAATTTAAACACGAAAAGTATTTTGGGATGACGGGGCCCAAAATAAATTTCATATCTTTTTTGGAGGTGAGGAATTTTTATAGCACGCAGTCGTATCTTCATCATGTCTTACTACTCTAATTAAAATAAATGTGTTATTTTAATTGCAGGTCAGTATACTTCGTACTCAAATTACTGCTCGTGATATTCCCCTCCCTAAAGTAGCTTCTATTGAAGAATTCCAAGGTCAAGAACGTCTGGTCATCATTGTATCCACAGTTCGAACCTCTTCAAATCTTCTGTCCAAAGATAAAGAACAAAATTTAGGATTCATTGCAATGCCGACGCGACTTAATGTTGCAATCACGCGAGCTCGAGCACTTTTGATTATAGTCGGTGATCCTAACCTACTTGCTGAAGATCCAAATTGGAAAACGATAATTGAATATGTATACGACATAGGCGGTTATGTAGGATGTACACCAAGTTCAAGCAAACTGAGATTTTAATCGTATTTCCAAATCTAATGGGCCTCCCTGCGGTAATGAAACCAGAATCGATTTCACAGACATCTTTGTGAGTTGTTACGCCCAGAGGATGAACACTCCAATGTGGGAAGTTTTTGGTTTTCTCGCAAATCTCCTTCGTCTTTGTAATTTGTTACAAACGGGCGTGTTGTGTAATATTACGTGAGTGTTTGCCCGAATTATCTATTTTTTATTTGTCTGTAAAACCAAATTTCATGTGCTTTTGAAAATGTTCATGAGACTATTTTTGACGTGTGTTTACATTACACTCTTGAGGATACACCAAGAGATGATTTCCATATTAAAATGGCCGGGTTATTTTCGTTGTAATAATTAAACTGTGTGCACTCTTCTTCAGACTGAAGGCAACGAGGGACTCCAAGAGTAACACGGAGCTAGGCGATGAAAAGTATTCTTTCAAGGTAAAAATCAGACCACGAAAAGATTCGAATTTGTCCACAATCATGAAAATTTTCAAGCAGACGCACGTTGATTCGCGTAGTGAACGAGACAGCGAGAGTTGCAATGCAGAAACAGGGCGATTCTCTCGTAGTTTTATGTTTTTATACTATGTACTTCACTCTGTACAGTTTTGACTGATTGCGTAATAAATATAAAAAATCCGTTTGGAGTGCCTTGCCTCGTTACAGAAGCAGAGTGTAGTATAAAGATTTTTATACTTTTTTTACTGTTATTGAATAAATAAAAACTTTCTATTTTTTAAAGAAAATATTTTTTACATTTATTTAGATTCATGCATTAGAAAATGTCCCATTCATTTGGGATCAAATTTTTCGAAAGTTTTATCACAATCGGATGATTGGTAGAGGAACGCATAAATACTGATTAAGCACAGGTGCATTCATTTTTATAGATTTCTCTCCATTTGTTAATCTATTGGATAGACAAAAAATACAAAGTCTACTAACAACCAGTAACACATATCCAAAAATGAGTAGATCTTGTATGACATAACTTGTTTCTCAAATTTTCTTTCCAGATAAATAACTTTATAAGTGCGCTTATAAAATATGAAAACTAAATCAAATTTAAAGTGATTACGCAGTGAATATAAATTCTAATTATAAAAATATTATAGTTTATAAAACAAGTTACCGTGTGTTCCAAAACAGAACGAGTTTTGTCTGATTGGATTTTAATAATTTTTGAGGCCGCTGACTTTTCTTATGAGGTTTTTTAATTATATTAATTATAGCCTCCCTGTGATTACGTAGCATCGGCAACAGATATTTTGTTATCCTCCCGAGGCTGAGTTCGCCTTAAATGGTCAACCAATTTTATCAATATCTCCAGGAAAAATACCTCATATACCTCAAAAGTTTAAATTAAATGTCAAGCTGTTTTAATAACCTGTTGACAGTTTTTTGGCTTATATCACAATACGTTTAGTTGTGATACGCCCTCAGTGGTAAACAGTAAGGCGTGGGTTCAAACCCAGCCAACCCATAAAGTTTTATTCTCATGAATTTGATATGTTTACCACGTAATAATAGCACCTAAAAACTGCCGCTGTAAAGGGACTCTTGCCTTATTCGGGCAGTATAAATGAGGATAATTATCAAAAATTACCTAGTGTGTTAATTCTTTAAAACTAAACTATGTGGAAGCGATTTTTTTTGGTGGGGTCTACCCCCACCAAAAAAAGAAGGGAGTTTTTCTTTTTCAAAACAATCTCCACGCCAAAATAAAATTCTCCCATTTTCATAAAACAATCTCATTGATTCAGTGTGTATGCACCCTGAATAAACTAATGAATTGTTTGTTTTTTTTTACTCTAAAAAGAGATTTTTTAGAATGATAAAATTTTACTAGAGAACTAACAGAAGAAGTAAACGTTCAAGTCTTAATTGGACTGGACCTAATAAGAACTTCTAAAAATATTGGCATCGAAAGTAAGTAATACATAAATAATTTTCCTAATATAATACCCCTAGACATTAAGGCCCATGCCGGTTGTAGAAGGCGAATAAGACCAGGTTTCTCTCATCCGTAGTCAACTCCTCAATTTGTAGAAAACCACCATTATCTGTTGATGCTAATTTTAAGCAGAAGGTTGTGTGTTGAAAGGTGATTTAAAATGAGCATTTCTTTTACTTAAAATAAAATAACAAAAATCTGCAATCGATCCATTGACATCAGTAGGAGACGTGTCGTCGACACTATAGTTGAGGAAATAGAAGAAGTTCAAACCATCTGGATTGTGTTTGAATGAAGTTAAAATGACTTTGCTCATATTATTTTTAAAAGCCATTAGTTCAAGAACTTGCATTAAAAACTTGCCAAGTCCTTTCCTTTGAACATCCTTTTCTAATTGCAACTCATAACAGTAGAGAACGGGTTCGCTAAAATCAATATCAAATCGAAAATGGGAAAATGCAACATATTTGTCAGTGTTGACTTCACGAGCCAAAAGATAGCAAGCTCTATCGTCCATCATTTCATCTCGTTTACTCTTCAAATCCCATCCGATTTCGCATTCCTCGTAGAGTTTTTTCATGTTTTTCTCCTCTAATTCCATTATCCAATTTTTCGTTGTATCATCGAGTTCTGTTGATTTTTTGTATTCAATGACCAAATCGAGATCATTCTTTTTGAATTGATGAAATGCGACAAATGTTTCTAAAGGATTTTCTATTTTGTTTGCTTCGTTCACTATTTTTTGAGATGCAGCCACGGCGAGTCTTTCTTCTTTCATTTTTAATCTTTTCTCTTTGTTGTTGGTTGGTGGCTTCTTACCCATTTTGAAATGCTGTAAAGTGAAGAGAAAAACATGTCATTCATTTACGAGTATGAAAAGATTTACAGCTCCTAAGTGATGCAATGAAATTGAATGTAACAAAACATTGTCCAAAAAATCAGTTTGTAATATGCAAGGGTTCTTTCCATACACTAAAAAGTATTTTTTAATCCCCTGAAATAATGCTTAATACCGTTCTATGGAAAATATATTATAAAAAAAAATCTGTCAACTGCTAGTGGCAAAAGTGCCACCGTTCTATGGAAAATATATTATAAAAAAAATCTGTCAACTGCTAGTGGCAAAAGTGCCACTTGAAGCCGATTTTTAGATTTTACGCAACTTGAAAAATAAAAAACATATTTTTTTATTGTGGGGGGAAGTAAATAAAAATTAACTGAATGTCACCCGTTTATTAAAATGGAGATCACAGTACAGTACAATTCCGTCTCTTATAAATCGACAGTGCTTTTAATAAATAATACAAAATATAAATTCATTTATTTAAGTTAATATATTAACATATTTTTCACTCCTTTTTTCATATTCGCGCTATTAACCAATAGATAAAATAAACAAATGACGCATGCGCAAAGGTGATAAACAATAAACAGACAAGCACAGAGAACAGAGAAACAAAAATAAACGATATTTGCGGATTTTGTTTATTTGAAAGGAAATTCATAATTTTTCTTGAAAATTCCTGGAGTAATACGTAATACAGATACAAATAGAATTAAAACAGTGCCGTTGCAGAATCTAATCATCAAATTTATAATTAATTAAAATTAAAGGTAAGAAATGGTTGTAATCCTAACTTCTGCAGGTGTAATGTATGATAAGAAGTGATAATATAAGGCAGGGGCCATGTAAGTATTCCATTGGAATATTCTTACTTATTTGCTAAACAATCTGAATTCAGATACATTTTTGTTTACTAACTGCGCAACATTGCTGGAAATGTGGAAATAGAAGAATCTCTAACGATTATTGTTAAGTTTTACGAAAAGTGTGTTTTCAATAATTTCATGTGTAAGTTTTAAAAATTTATTTTTGATTTTTTGCTAACGCGTGAATTTAAAAAATATTGAAGCGTACTAAATTCGATCATAGCCGAGAAATCTAACTTGCAACAATAATAAAACTGTTTTAGGTAATCATACAGTTTAGCCGAATTTCTCATTTCTCAAGAAAATTTGTCTGTATAAGGTATTTATTCTGTTAAATCTAATGCTTTGTCACAATGGACGGCACTTAGCTATTCCTAAATTGTATGCCTTCGCTTAGGTTTGAACCATTAGCCTCCTGGTTATGAATTCCTCATTTTTACCAAGGAAGTTATTGAGGCCGTTTTAACAATAATAGTTTAGTTTTCTTCCTCAGGAAGTTTTTGTTACTGAACAATAATTTCACACTTTTAGGTGAAAATGCAGTTTGCGAGTTAACCTAACTGCATTGAAGATAGATTTTACGATTGTCGTTTGTTAATCTATATAGAACACAAATATTTTTTGGTGCTTCAGCTGACATTTTTTTTTTTTTTTACGAAATATAAAAATACTCGTGCACATTATTTGGGTTTATTATTTTCATTAATGAAAATAATAAACCAAAGGACATAATATGGACTGTAATAATGAAAAATATTCATTATTGCAGACATAGCCCCTCTGTGTGGTATGCAATAGTCACTTTAATGTATATACAGAGTGTCCATAAAGTCTCACCCCACCTCCTCGAGAATGGCTTTAAATATAAGAAAATGCAAAAACATGTATCCCTCAGATTTCAGGGGGATTAATTTTAGACTAAAAATTTTTTGGCTCCGGCACCGACTGGCTTCAAAATATTAAATGAGAAGGTATATCAAGTGACACCTTGTTTTAAAGGTCTCGTTAATACGAGTTCATTACAGAAAACCAGAGCTCTCTAGGATCTACCGTTCACGAATTGCAGGGTGGAACATGTGACATGACCCTTAGCGGCCGCACCGAAATGGTAGGTAAAAAAAATGCCTAGAAATAAGTTTTTATGATCCCAAATAAGCAATTTAGTAAAAAAATAGTGTTCCAACAAGATGGTTGTCCCGCCCACTTCGAACTCGAATTAACGAGACCTTTAAAATAAGGTGTCACTTGATATACCTTCTCATTTAAGATTTTGAAGCCAGTCGGTGCCCAGCCTAAACGGCTGGCCGAGGCCAAAAATTTTGTAGTCTAAAATTAATCCCCCTAAAATCTAAGGGATACGTGTTTTTGCGTTTTCTTATATTTTCAGCCATTCTGGAGATACGGGGGGTGGGGTGAGACTTTATGGACACCCTGTATAATTTCTTTTGAGCTATATTCTCATGAGTTTTTCACAATAACAAATTCATCAGGGATTTCATCTCATATACTTTAAATGTCTCATGTTTTAATTTTACCCTATAAAGGCTATGAGTATAACGCCGACACCTATATTCCAGTATCAAAATTGAGATATGGGACCTGACTAATTATAGAAAAGGAATGGACCGTAACCCGAAAATAGCTTGAATTTTTTTTTAGTTTTAAAAGGTCAATCCTTTGAAAACGGCTAGAACCTTTTAGTAGGTATGTAGTTCATCAAATTGGAGATTTCTCACAAAAAAATCTGCAACCTGTCATTCTGTAAAATGAACGGTTTAGACTCAAAATCAAGAAAAAGAAAAGGACAACTCATAACAGTTCTAAAAAGGCTGCTTTATATGATACATGAGGCTGTTCAAAATATCAAGAACTTCCATGAAGATATTCCGATTTTACAACATTCATTCAATTTTTTTGGTGCAACTTGCAGCTTATTTAGGAAGATTTCAGATTACTCCTATGATGTTTTATTCATAATTTGAGCCAAGATAAACTTAAACCAGTAATGCGCTTAAATTGGAATGATCCGGTACAGAAAATAGGGTGAATGCTATGCAAGAAAAGTTTACCATGTTATTATTATCCGAATCAATATTGTATGTAAACAAAATGTCTTCTAATGCCAGAACATGTTCATTCCTATTCCAGACCAAATGTCTTTACTAAGAAGAATAATTCCTGTGACACATAAATTAGCAGTTACATCTGATGGTACGACAATAGTATGCTGGCATCCAGAACAACCTTTCCCTTATGAACACTCCAAGCCCCTTCCTGTTACTCAACAAAGTACAAATTCAGTACTGAAGATACAAAATGTGGAAGAAATTTATAATATATTTAAACCAAAAAAAGAAGAATTTGTCCGACAAGAATTAATGAATTTAACATTTACAAACAAACACAAATGGTTCCCTGGGAAAAAAAGTTATAGAAAGAAAAGATTTTTCAAACCATTGCTACCTGATAGAGAGTTTTTGTAAATGAATCAACAATCTAGATCTATTTAGAATGAACTATTACAAGTTATGACAACACAAAATCCACCTGTTTTTTGGACTATGGAACTGCTAGATTACTCCGAATGCTAAGAAAATGATTCGCGATTTGTGTGAATGAATTTTTTTTGNTTAAACTCTGAATCGATATTGTCAATCATTTATATAATCTAGATCTATTTAGAATGAACTATTACAAGTTATGACAACACAAAATCCACCTGTTTTTTGGACTATGGAACTGCTAGATTACTCCGAATGCTAAGAAAATGATTCGCGATTTGTGTGAATGAATTTTTTTTGGGGCCTGTTGCCTTCTCTGAACTTGAATCTGCGTCGGTGTCGTTGAAAACGCTAATATCCAATGTCCCATCGGCTATAATAAACAGACTCATTGTGTTAATGGGCAGAAATGTGTCCTTGGTGATAACATTTTTGTAACTGTCATTTCCGTTAATTCAGCGGATACATCACTAGTGTTTATGTAATTAATTGATAAATAAAGTTCAGTATTTTGTTTAAAGAAAAATACCTATTGTTCTTTTTTTAATTTCTTTGAATTATGATACCATGTAACTGCCTTGTCAATCGTTTCCTGTGCCCCTGAAGTAGTTTCAATTAGAAAAATGGTATTTGACCTATTTCTCAGAAACCGAAACAAATTGAATTGTAATTAGTTTGGGAGATTTTAAGAAAAGATGTGATATCTAAATTAAAATGCGAAGACTAAACAGGAGTGGAGGGTATTTAATTGTTATCAATATTTGAGATAACATTTGCATTAATTGTACAGTACGTTAATAGGTACATTCTTATCTGTACTGACTAGAAAGAAGAATATTTTGTTGTTTGATTAGGAATTGAATGTAAGTTGATTTATTTTTCATTACGCTCATATTAATTTAACTAGGTTTCTAGTGACCTGAGAAAATTTAACTTGCATTACTCGTAACCTTGGTGATTTACTACTCCCTTAAGGGCACTACAAATTTTTAATAAGGTAAACTGACAATTTTTTTAAATCAAAACTGTTTTCACAGATTGAGTTAAAGCAATCTGGAGCATTGAATGGGCGCCCCATAGAACGATCATTGGGGATCTAGAGCAGTGATTCTCAACCGGTGTGCCGCAAGAACTTTCAAATTAAAATATGGAGACATGTCTCTAAATTCTTTCTGGGTATCCCTTCAACGGAAATACCCACTCCTTTCAAAAGAGGCACTCCTTCAATTTTCAACTTCATGGTTTTGTGAGCACGGGTTTTCTGCTCTGACCAACATAAAATCCAAAAAGCGTCAGAAAATGCTTTCTTTTACTCTTGAAGATAATATGAGGATTTGTCTCTCTACTATTAAACCTCGCATACCTTGGCTATGTAAGAAACATCAGGCACAAATCAGCCACTAATTGTTGATTTTGTAGTAACGGTTTGACTGAAGTCGGGGGTTTCTTAATCATTACTGATTGTATATTATAAATAATAAATATGTACAGTGGACTCCAACATTAAAGCTAGATATAATATTTTTCTTTTGTTTCTTTGGAGAGGGGGATGCTTTGTTAACGAAGTGTGCCGCGAAATTACTACCATCATGTGGAGTGTGCCGTGGTGTTAAAAATGTTGAGAATCACTGATCTAGAGTAATAAGCAGGGCCGTTCAGAGCTTTCCCGGGCCCGGGCACAAAGTCCTGCTCCGGGCCCCCATTTTTTTTTTTTTTTTTTTTTTTTTTTTTTTTTTTTTTTTTTTTTTTTTTTTTTTTT
>CM022874.1:45023395-45040370 GCA_012654025.1 Pachypsylla venusta
AATATATATATATATAAATAAATATATATATAAAAAAAAAGGTTCATTCAAAGGGCGGGGTTAATTCCTGAGGAATTCTCTTCCACCCAACCCTTCGTAGTGTCCCAAGGCGAGCTCCCGCCGAGTACGCAAAACACTGCTTCACTTAAGTGCTTTTTGAGAAGCATATATTTATGTTCTCAAATGTATTTTTAAATTCTATTTGTTTGTTCCTATTAATATTAGCTTGCGATCTTCGTGGCCGGGTTGTTAAGACCATTCTTGCTCCCGATGTTGCGGGTGCAAATCCCGCCCGGAGCGAAAATTTTCTGATCGAATTTTATCGTTTCCGGAATGTCTGTAAAAAGGAGTGTCCTGGAGTAATACGAAAGCTATTCCAGGCCAGAATTGTTTTTTTTTAAAAAAGAAAGAAAATCTCTGTTTAATACAGGATGAATGTTTTTGACATAGTGAGCGGAGCGGTAAAAAGGTGTTTTTATCGAATCTTTATAAATTAATGAAATTGTTTTAGTTATGGATGAATGTGGTGTTTACTGTTAGATTACTTCTATACTTAGCTTACAAAATCCCCGATGATCCATGTATAACATTATTCGCTCACGTAGTCTCGCTAACAAGAATACTGCTCCGTGTATAGTACGGACAGCACGGTGTGATCCCTTTAATGTGACACGAAAAATGAAAACCCTTTATTAACTTGAGATGCATAAATTTAGCTGACTATTCATTCTCAGTTTGGAGGTATATTTTGATAGACATTGAGAAATAATTAGGTAATTATGATTAATGTATGACTTACCTTTGGATGTTTAGAAGCGAAATCGGTTTTCGTATCGTAAAATTTACTGTAATTCTTATTTTTCCAAGAATAATGACGAAATTAAAAGATAATTTAAAACAAAATATCAATCATTTATCAGAGAATAATGAAAGACTGTTAGGTGGTTTACAATTTTTAATAAAATATAAACAGAACAGAAACACAAAAAATAAATAAAATTACAAAAATAATTTTCATGACTTTCGCGCTTAAAATGTTGTACAACATAGCCACCATGAATAGCATAGCGCTGCATTCAGTCTATAGGGGGTAACTAATTACTGAACCATTTACAGAAAGTAACATAAAAGTAATTGACCAAACGAAATTAGATCTAGTTTTGAGCAGGACTGCGACAGAAGCGGATAGACGGGCGACTGCTGTTTCTTTGTCGATTATAAGTTTACGCCTCAATCGTTCCCTCAACTGAGAACCTTATCCACCGCTGGGCTGCTTCTGTCGCAGACGGAGTTTTCCCATGATAGAGGTAATCGGGAGTAGCATTTATTATTTGGAGAGTCTGAAGTTCCCGACCCAGACTCGGGGGCGGATTTAAAGGGGAGCGACCGCCTCACCCCCCTTGCAAGATGAAATGTGAATATTTATACAATTTTCTCATTTTGATTTTATAAATACAATCAGACATAATGATTTTATGAATTCAAATAAAACATTCCTGATATATAACATCATAACAACGCCCCGCACTCCCCTCGTCAATTGTCTATCTTGTTTACATCAGATGGCCCAAGAATAAGGTTTATTTTACATTTTACAAACTGTCTAGGGGCAGTAAAAATGCCGCTACGAATGCTCCATTCCCAACCACTAACTACATGCCACATCCGTGCATGCTTCGGCTAGACACTTTCGCAATTTATGTAAAAGTCATCTTACGTTAACATGATTTTTTTTATAATTTCCATTGGCAAATTACATGTTGTTAAAAAATGTTATAGTTTCAGTTTTAGTTACTTGTGTATGAAACAACATTGCAGTTTTAGAGCACAGATTTTTCACTTATCACTGTTAACGTACACCAAATTTCATCAAAATAGCGCGAACACGATTTGCGGACGAACGGACAAACTTTTTTTGTAGAACCGTTTTTTGATATCAAGTCGTCGAAATTTTTCAGCAATACAATACTTAACTTACCTATAGTTCGAATATGGGAAGATAAAGTACCAATGCAGATTCATATTTATTCCTATTAAAATTTTATGTTGTTCGGTTCACATATTGGACAGTACCTACTCTCATTTCTTGCTCGAACTATCTGCATCTGAGTTACTGTTCGTACATTTTATTGAAATTTTTTCAGGCTGGTGAAAACTTTTCTGGGAACTTGATAATATCTCGCAATTTATTGACCTTTCTGATAACGTTCAATTTGATACCGAAATTGAGTTGACCCAACTCGACGCCGAAATGAATAACCATACAGTCGCTGGACATAGAGTTGTCAGAAGATATGCTGATGTGGACTACAAAACTATCCATGGAGATGTCAGACAAACAATTTCTGGAGATTACGTTAATCAGATCGTATATGGAAATGTTTATCAAAAAATCACTGGTGGAATTGTTAATCAAATAGTTCATGGAAACATTGAGCAAACGGTCCATGGTGGAAATATTGAACAAACAGTCGATAAGGATGTCTATCAAGTGACCTATGGTGGAAATATTGAACAATTAGTTGATAAGGATGTCTATCAAGTGACCTATGGTGGAAATCTGGGTGGGGAAATCTATGGTAATGTTCAACAAAATATCATTGGGGGAAATGTGAACCAAATAGTCCATGGAAAAGTTAATAAAAATATTGAGATTAAAAATTTCAATGAAAGGGTTGCAAGAGAGATCAATAAAACAACAGACAATCAAGTTGATAAGCCAACGGTCCATGAAGGAAATGTTCCCCAAAATGTTTGTGGAAACGTTGATGAAAATGTTCAGGTTGGAGATTTTAATGATTCGGTTGAAAGAGATATTCTCTCGCAACTTATTGACCTTTCTGATAACGTTCAATCTGATACCGAAATTCAGTTAACCAAACTCGAAGCCGACATTGAAATTAATAACCATACAGTCACTGGACATAGACTTGTCAGAAGATATGCTGATGTGGACTACAAAACTCTCCATGGAGATGTCAGACAAACAATTTCTGGAGATTACGTTAATCAGATCGTATATGGAAATGTTTATCAAAAAATCAATGGTGGAATTGTTAATCAAATAGTTCATGGGAACATTTATCAAACGGTCCGTGGTGGAAATATTGAACAAACAGTCGATGAGGATGTCTATCAACTGACCTATGGTGGAAATATTGAACAAACAGTTGATAAGGATGTCTATCAAGTGACCTATGGTGGAAATCTGGGTGGGGAAATCTATGGTAATGTTCAACAAAAGATCATTGGGGGAAATGTGCACCAAATAGTCCATGGAAAAGTTAATAAAAATATTGAGATTAAAAATTTCAATGAACGGGTTGCAAGAGAGATCAATAAAACAACAGACAATCAAGTTGATAAGCCAACGGTCCATGAAGGAAATGTTCCCCAAAATGTTTGTGGAAACGTTGATGAAAATGTTCAGGTTGGAGATTTTAATGATTCGGTTGAAAGAGATATTCTCTCGCAACTTATTGACCTTTCTGATAACGTTCAATCTGATACCGAAATTCAGTTGACCAAACTCGAAGCGGACATTGAAATTAATAACCATACAGTCACTGGACATAGACTTGTCAGAAGATATGCTGATGTGGACTACAAAACTCTCCATGGAGATGTCAGACAAACAATTTCTGGAGATTACGTTAATCAGATCGTATATGGAAATGTTCATCAAAAAATCAATGGTGGAATTGTTAATCAAATAGTTCATGGGAACATTTATCAAACGGTCCGTGGTGGAAATATTGAACAAACAGTCGATAAGGATGTCTATCAACTGACCTATGGTGGAAATATTGAACAGACAGTCGATAAGGATGTCTATCAAGTGACCTATGGTGGAAATCTTGGTGGGGAAATCTATGGTAATGTTCAACAAAATATCATTGGGGGAAATGTGAACCAAATAGTCCATGGAAAAGGTAATAAAAATATTGAGATTGGAAATTTTAATGAAAGGGTTGCAAGAGAGATCAATAAAACAACTGACAATCAAGTTGATAAGCAAACGGTCTATGAAGGAAATGTTCCCCAAAATGTTTATAGAAACGTTGATGAAAATGTTCAGATTGGAGCTTTTTATGATTCGGTCGAAAGAGATACCAATCAAACTAGAGTTGATAAACCAAAGGTCCATGAAGATGATATTCCTGAAAGTTTTGATGCTCGTCATTTTTGGCCCCAATGTAAGAACATAGGAAAAGTGTATGATCAAGGAGCCTGTTCTTCATCATATGTAAGTTACTATCGATGCCCACTTCCACAATAGTGAATGTTAACGCACTTAAAACAGTGTATTAAAATTCCGTTAAATTATTTTATTGCTACATACCGCTCTTAGGTTTAGATTATATTTGTCAAGCAGTACTGTATGCAACATAGTTTTTTTTTCTTTTTCTTAACGTCTCTTTAATATCTATGGCCATTTGACGTTTTACCCTCCGTACGCTGGAAACTTGCAAACTAGCTGCCCACATTGACCTCACCAAGCCTGGGTTGGGCAGGGAATAGTCAGAATCACGAGGATGCGAGCCNACTGACAATCAAGTTGATAAGCAAACGGTCTATGAAGGAAATGTTCCCCAAAAAAAAAATTCCCAAGGAGCCTGTTCTTCATCATATGTAAGTTACTATCGATGCCCACTTCCACAATAGTGAATGTTAACGCACTTAAAACAGTGTATTAAAATTCCGTTAAATTATTTTACTGCTACATACCGCTCTTAGGTTTAGATTATATTTGTCAAGCAGTACTGTATGCAACATAGTTTTTTTTTTTGCTTAACGTCTCTTTAATATCTATGGTCATTTGACGTTTTACCCTCCGTACGCTGGAAACTTGGGCAGGGAATAGTCGGAATCACGAGGATGCGAGCCTAAGTGGTCATCCACTAAGGTTTTACTTTTAAGGGAAGAAGCTTTCTACATTAAAAAGTGATTATCTTGTCCAAATGAAGTAACCCCATTTTAAAGCCCTCGCAGAGCAGGGGCGAATTTAAGGCTATATCTTGGGGGCGGGCGGTGAAGCACTTTTGGAGGGGATACTTTCGGCATAGGGGGGCCCCCGGGAAAATTTTGAATAATTAGGAGTCAAAAAGTGAAACTAAAACTGCAATGTTGTTTCATACAGAAGTAACTAATATTATAAAAATGTTTAACAACATCATGCAATTTGCCAATGGAAATTATAAAAAAAAAAATCAAGTTAACGTGAGTTGAGCTTTATGTACATTGCGAAATGGCCGACGTGCCTAGCCGGCGCATGCGCGGCATGTAGTTAGTGGCTGGGAATGGAGCGTTCGTAGCGGCATTTTTACTGTCCCTGGACAGTTTGTAAAATGTAAAATAAACCTTGTTCTTGGGTTGTTATGACGTTATATTATATCTGGAATATTTTATTTTAATTTATAAAATCATTATGTCCGATTCAGGGGCGACCCCCCCCCCCCCTTTGCAAGATCAAGTGTAATATTTATACAGTAATCTTCCACTAAATAAATTATGGAATAAATGTTTTTCTCATTTTGATTTTATAATTACAATCAGACATAATGATTTTATTAATTCATAGAAATATTCCAGATATATAACGTCATAACAACGCCCCGCACTCCCTCGTCAATTGTCTATCTTGTTTACTTACATCAGATGGCCCAAGAACAAGGTTTATTTTACATTTTACAAACTCTAGCGAGCAGGCTACGGAGTCGTGGAGTTTTCCTACTTTTTGAAAGAAGTATAGAAACTTTGAGGAGTCGAAGATTATTTTTACGACTCCTTGACTCCTGATTACAACAACTCGAGTTTTCTTTTGTTCGTTATTCTGTTTGTGCCACCACACACGAACGCTGTAAACGATTTAACAATAAGTAATAAGTAGATCATTTTCTGTGTCATCTGATGATCTGGTTAACTTTGAAGAGAACACTGAGTATTTTTTCATTTTTTTTTTTTTGCAGATGGTTCGAGTGTGNTTAGTTTTTTTTTTTTTTTTTTACAGATGGTTCGAGTGTGGTACATGGACAATGATATCGTATCAGACCAGAGATTAGAACATCACAGAGAGCCAAAACAATATTTAGACTTGAATACACTTAACAACCTTACTGGAGTAGAATATTTTAATGTACGTTAAATAGTTGTGGTTCGATAACGGAAATTTTTCAATTGAGGCGGGGCAGCAGTTGTCAGATTTGACAATCTGAGGTAGAGGCGGGGAGATTTTTCTTGGCCTGTAATTTTCATTTTACTTATACATGAATTATTTTCGATTTAATGAATTGCAAATATATCAAAAAATCAATGGTCGTAGTCAGATAAAAATGGCACCAATTGTGTATGCGGCTTTAATAAATCAGAAATCTCTGCGTACCTATACGTGAGTGTGCACACTCTACAATCAAAAGTACAATAATTGTATTCGTCTTTGCATATCCCTTGAGTTTTTGATTGACTCCAGGACCAAATTGTTAGAGATAACCACAGTTGTTAATTATTGTGACATAAATAAATAAGTCGGCCGATTAAAATGTTTGCCTATTTCTTGTTGCGGTATTCACTCTAAATTAATGTACTGCTAATATGCGATTTACAGATTGATTCTGACAATATGTTGGAGGATGAACTTTTAACCAAATTAAGAAATGAAAGAGGATATAATTATGAAGATGAAATTATTTGCTCGAAAGATTGTCTTCCCAACTACGAGGAAAAGGTAATCTTTGAACACACGTCTACGCCATTCATAAAAATGGTTTCCAGTAGGTACAAAAATATAGAATATTTTAATTAATTGAATTAAAAAATAGAAGTCGTGAAATTAAAAAGAAAAAATAGATTTCGTTGAATTTAATTCTGAGGTTCCCAGTCATGTGATCTAAAATTTGGCGGGCTAAGATCAAAACTTCAAAAATGTTGATGCTGCTTTTGGTTTATTTTCAAATATCGTCTTCACACGATGAAAGTAAAAACGTCCGTCCGGAATATTTTACGGCCCACTTTTTCCTATATGTCCATCTAAAAGTCATGTTTGTGCGCAGAAAGTGTAAAAAAGAACCATTTTACTAAACTGGCGCAGTGCCTTATGTCTTCCTATCTCGGAAACGGCAAGAGGTTCAGTTGGTTCATTTTTTTAAATTGTGATTTTGTTTTAGCTAAAATCATTCTACACAGAACACTTGCACACAGATGAAGAGATCCGCCTTGTTTTGGATGGTTACGGATATTTTGATGTCCGTGATAAGAATGATGAATGGATCCGCATTGAAGTAACTAAGGGAGACCTCATTATCATACCGTCTGGAATATATCATCGGTTTACTTTGGATATAAATGTAAGCACAATCAATTCTAGGATCAATTCACTTGTTTTTTGTTGCTGTATAATTCTAGGCGACATTCACGATGTTTGCGAAGAGGGCCGCAGTCCAACAAGATCACTATATTATGATCTATGTTGGTAAAGTCTACGTTCAAATAATTGTTTTTATTGTGAACAACGTTTCGGGCATAAGTCTATATTATTTGCTTGAACCAAGCATTTGAAGTAAACCTATCAAAATCAGCCAGTCAATTGTTTAACCGCACAGCCAACGTCGGAACGAAAAAAATTCCATGTGGACTTCGTACGTAGAACCAATCGTTTACGAATACTGTCAAGTCCACCAATGCGTTCGCATTGGTGGACTTGACAGTATTACTGGGTGTCTCATAAAAATCTTACTCAACCAAATTCACCGTTTTTTTAAAATGCCATAAAAAATAAATAAATTAAATTCCATACTGACGTAGAATCAAAAATTTTATGTCCTAATAAGAAAGAGCGCCCAATAGCAGCTGATAAGAATTGAAAAAATAAATATCTTTTCTTTTCAACAGAATTATATCAAGGCCAAAAGATATTTCATTGGAGAACCTGTATGGACACCCTATAACAGACCTGCAGACGATATGGAATGCAGACTCAACTATTTACAAAAGATCAATGCTATCCCTGCATAGACCATTTCCCCATCTAACCCTCCTTCCCTAATAAGTAGTAACAGTAAAAGTGCGAAACCAAAGAGGAGGGAGCTATATTCTTTAAAATAATATGGAAAAACTTTTCCCAAGGGCACCCCCAAAATAACAATTTAGTACAACGGAAGGGTACCCCAAAGTAACGATTTATTTGAAAATTTTGACTTTTCTAGATCCATCAAGAACAGAAAGCTGGGGGTCTCATGACGTGTCAAAGTTATAAATACTTACGGCGTGGCGACTCGATGAAAACTAGGTATAAATAAAAAATATATTAGTTGATGAAACAATTTGACACTAACTTCTTTCCATGTTAAAATTAAAAACTTGATGATATTTATCTTTCAAAATAAGTCCGGAAAACTAAAAATGAATGCAAATGTCTCAAAATTCTTTTTACAAAAATAATGGTCGGGAAGAAGACAGATAATGCGCCCCACAAATTTTAGAAATGGAGATATGTTTGCCCAAAAGAATTGTAACGTTTTCCATTTTTAAAGTATTTATCACACGCCCTCTTCAATTGACCGTTGTTTTTCTAGGTAAGCACTTCTTTCTGTTACACCTTGTACAGATATTTCTGAACGCATTTGTTTCGTCATTGGCTGGCTATCTTATAATCAAAAACAATAATATTATATAAAATAATTTTGTATTAACTAATAGATAATAAAGGTTTTTTCTTACCCTTTTAAAATCATTGTGAATTTTTAATATGTGCTGTTTTATTCTTTGAGGTGAAACACAAGTCTAAACCATAATTGTCTTAAATGATTCGTATTATATGACAGTCTGAATAGTAATAACATCATCGGCCGTAAAGGAAGAGGTAAAAAAAAATATAAAAATAATATCGGAAACGTAAAATATATATGTACAAAACAAATTTAATTTGGTTTTTAAACAGATTACAATTCATTTACTTCTCTCAAACGTCTGATGGCTGATCTGACAGAGGTGGCTGCAGTGGTGTTGTAAACCCAAGCTCCTCCTGCGACAACTCGCTTACATCTTTTGCATGACCAAATACCTACGCAAGATCTTTTCATGGCATCCTGAAAAGAAGAAGAATATTCTAGAACGGACGAAGCTAGGACATAAACTACTGTCTTCAAATCAGATGTCCATGTTAATATTAAAGTTCCTGGTATCCCAAGATCTGGAAGCATCTCTGGACAAAGAGATAAAAAGTAGTGTTGTTGCAGAAGATTCTAAGTGAAAAGAATGTCGAAACAAAGGGTGGTTTATTGAATAAACATTTTTCACCTAGACCAATAATAAAAAAATGGAAAGGTATTTTTTTTTTCTTGAACCCCTGATAGTAAATACTAAAATGGACTAAGTACAAATTGAACACAAAACATGAACTTCACACAACAACGACATTAGTTCTTCTTATTAGCATATTAGCCATTCACTTTTCAAATGGATAAGTTCTGTGTTACCTTCGGATTTATAATTCCGTTACCCTACCAATCCATTACTGATGATATTGTCAAGATAGTTGGACTGCGTCCCGGGACAACTTGGAGCTTACCTGTTTCAACCTAAGACTCAACACTAATGTCTTACTAAATGATATACTTGTAATCCTACTATACGGGTACAGATCAATTACTCATACATACCTTTCCACAGAATGAACAGGTGTATTTAGAATGTTGCGTTATTTCCATTTTTTTAACCATCTTCCTGAGAGATGCACCATATCTGGTACCATATTTACCGGTGATTCCAACCTTCTTTGTACGTTTGGCCTAATAACAAAATAAAAAACATATTGAAGGTGAAAGTATTTTGAATCTTACAGAACAACAGACTTTGAACGTTTATAAATTAACTAGTTTACTAGTTGCTGTGCGCATCTTCGTAATTCAGTCTGTTTTCGTTTGGAAATATCGAAAATCTGTCATAACTAAATA
Source organism: Pachypsylla venusta (assembly GCA_012654025.1). Classification (NCBI taxonomy): domain Eukaryota; kingdom Metazoa; phylum Arthropoda; class Insecta; order Hemiptera; family Aphalaridae; genus Pachypsylla; species Pachypsylla venusta. The sequence goes on from CM022874.1 coordinate 45,033,346, forward strand.
CGAACCCACAGTGTGGATATAGTTAAACAAAAAGCTCAAGTGGAGATCCATTACAATTCAAGTTTCTAACTTAATCCATCATCAGGGTATGTTGAATGTCATTGGGTTAAATCAGTCAGTACAACAAAAGGGTGTGGGGGGGGGATGAATTTAAGTGGGGAAAAATAGAACCCGCGTACATCAGTCCACCGGTTTCAAAGAATGCTCTTACCCTAAACAACAAGCGGTATATTGAATGAATGCATATTAGTTATTGAGGAGAAAAAGCCGAGTTAATAATAATCAGAATTTTTATTGATTCCTAGACACATTTGGACTGTAGGGATAGAGTTCATAAAATGAATATTTAACTAATCATAGTGTCATTATAAAAACACATTAAATTTAAATATTGGGGAAGATACTATTCCGAAGGTAATTACGATGCAGAGTAATACGAAAAGGCGGATGAATTCAGATAAAAACTTACCATTTTGAATGATCTGGAGGTACTTCTTCACCACCGAAAAGTCAAGAAAAAGTTAATTTGTGTTTTTATTTACATATAACTATTGTTATTACTCGTATTACACGTGAATATAAAAGTGAATGATTAAGCTTCGTTCACAGCAATAAAATGGAAGAGGAGGTTTCTTAGTCGGTCAAATAATTATTCACGTCACTGCACTTTTGGAAGCATGTCAATTTTCTTTTGTTCGTCTGTTTGACTTTTATACCACGATAACTCTTGAACGCTTTATTTTGATGAAATGAGTCACATGAGTATCAGACAAGCAGGACAAGATTTTGTGTTTCAGACAAAGATAAAATCATTTATTTATCCCTGTTTTAAATTGTCTTCAGCAGTATAAGTACGACAGCATAATATTATGTAAGATTTTTTTAGTGAAACTAATTTTTCCGTTTTATAACGAAATTGTGAGAAGGCCAATAGCTGGGAGCAACGTGATTGCAGTGCTGTAGTGCATCTTTTTGTAATCGATTCCAGAGGTTCATTGAAAATAATAAACCAAAATGAAACAAATATTAATGACTTTACGGTCGTTTCCAGTCTTTTTACGATAAAAAAATACTATTTATTTTAAACACACCAATCATAAATAAAGCTTTTTAAATTCCATTTAATCGCGGACACAGAGGAAATAAAGAAATAGCGACTTCATGGGAAAAGCAAGTTTGTTTATATTATCAATATAAGCGTTAATTAATATGAACGTCCCCCAAGCCTGCGAGGTTATGAAACGTTTTGATCGGCCATGTCTCGATGATGCAATTACTCCAATTAGAGAGGTTAGGAAACGTTTTTATGACCATGCTTCTATTGCGTATATACAACCACTTGACATGGACTCATGGACCCATGGCGGCCAATAAAAAAGTGAGCTTATTTTTTAAAAAAAACTCCGTTTTTTATTGGCCGTCACGGTCCATGTTGGACAGTTATACATACGCAATAGAGGCATGGCCTTAAAAATGTTTCCTAACCTCCCTAATTGGTAATTGCATTAAAATTTGAAGTCCTGCCTGATACAAAGCCTTTAGGGTTTGTAAGCAGCAAATCACGTGATTGAATAAATGGCTGCGGATTTGCTTTTTCCGTTAGAAATAGGTACCTACTTGGAGGAAACTTAGATGAAATTTTTATTTGAGATTATTTTTTTTCCAGCCTACGGGAACTGGTGTAATCATACCACGTTGATTACACCAGTTCCCGTCAGATCACTGAAGTTAAGCAACGTCGGGCATGGTCATTACTTGGATGGGCGACCGCTTGGGAACACCACGTATCGTTGGCTCCTTCTTCCGGCCCAACCCAGGCTGGGTGAGGTCAATGTGGGTAGCTGGTTTGCAAGTTTCCAGCGAATGGAGGGTAAAACCCCCGTCTTGAATGATCAATAGATGTTAAAGAGACGTTAAGCCAAATTAAAAAAAAAAAAAAAAGAACATTTTATGTCCCCCTTCAAAAATATCGCCTAGTGTGTACAGGTCTTTATTCTACTCTCTATGCACTCTAGCGGCCGTCACATGTAACCCTGTGTTTCCTTTTACCTTTTAACTTCTTCAATCTGTATCCCTATTCCCTTATCATTTGGATTTCATATTTCATTCATTACTCTATCTCCAATTTTATGTATTATCTAATTTATCTTTTTCTAGCTTTTTGATTGGACGCAATAAATTTACAAAAACTCTTGATCTCGAAGTCATTGAACTTCTCTTTTTGTTTTGACTGTATAGTGTAAGTGTAAAGTGTATACTGATGTTCTTCTCTTCAACTTGTTGCTTTTTGATCTATTATTTTTAGATACCTAAAGATACTTTGGAGTAGGTACCTGTATTCTTTTAGTTTTGTTTAAAAATAATTCACCTTTAATATCTTTTTAATGAGATTTAAATTACCCAATTGAAATTCTTTTGTGATTCGTGATATCATCAGTATTTTCTTCTGCACCAGACTATCAGTATTAAATCTAATCAAAGTGAGTATTAATTTATTTTTTTATTCTTTTGCGTTGTTAATTTATACAGATGTGTATAAATACAGGATACTATATTTATACACACCGATCTGTTTTTATTATCAGAGCCGTAGCGAGATTTACTGGCACCCGAGGCAAATTCTGAAATTAGCGCCCCCCCACCCCGCCAAAAAAAGCTCATATTAATTATTCAACAGCGTATTAAAACAATCATTCCTTTATTCTTAACTAGCTGTTTTCCCGTGCTTCGTTACGGTTACAAAATTCAACAACTCAATTTTAGATTTTTGGTGGAACCGACCCCCAGAGTGAACACGGCTCTTATTTAGAAAATTCAATATTTTACTCAAAGATATTACTTTTTGCACAGCGGAACACCTTCGTATAAAATTTCAGCTTTCTCGCTTATCCCGAAGTGATAGTTCTTAACTATGGGTTTTTGTGGAACCGACCCCCAGAGTGAGCACTGCTCTTAGTTCAAAAAATTCAATATTTTATTCAAGGATATGACTTTTTGTACTTCGGAACACCTTTGTATCAAATTTCAGCTTTCTCGCTCATCCCGAAGTGGTACTTCTCAATTCCGATTTTTTGGTGGTGAAAACCGTCCATAAATCGGATAGAAACCGGAAATTTTCAAATTTTATATTTTTTATGGGGTCCTTATACTATTTTGGGGGGTCTATTCTCGGTCATTTTTCGTTATCTCTTTTAGTTTGCTCAGAAAAAAATTGCAAAAAGATCCGCTAAATAGCGTCATTTTTGGCGGTAACTTGCTCCCACTTGATCTTTAATTTTTTTCCTTTCTTATTACGCACCTACATACTAAAAGAGACCTGTGTGCAAAGTTTCAAGTCTCTACGTTTAGCCATCGTGGAGCTACGTTGATTATCAGTCAGTCAGTACGTCAATATACCAACTGGGCTTTGCGTTTTATAAGTGTAGATGAAATTTACAAACACAAAATCAAAAATCTTCCATATCTATTAGTTTGAATCTTACAAAACAATTGTCAAAGTTATAATGTGATTTGTCGAGATTTTATGGCTGCAAACTCATCAATGACATCGTCAAAGTCAATTTCTTCAACATAATTTTTGAAATGTATAAAAATGTATATCGAAATCCTCGGAATCTTGAAAAAATTGCATCAAAATTATTCAAATTATCTTTCAAAAAGTTTTGGTGCCCCCCCCCCTATGACGGCGCCCGAGGCGAGTGCCTCAGTCACCCCACCCTAGCTACGGCTCTGATTATCATCTTAAGTTGGGATCCTACTGTGTGTAACATTTTGCTTCGCTGCACATGACAACCACTTTTTACAGATCGTTCTGAGCTTAGCAACGAAGCAATGTTGCTGTAAGTGGAATTCGATCTCATTTGATTCTGAAGAACTTTGTAGCATGCACCGTCGTGCAACCAAAATAAGGTTGCATTGTTGCGCACAATGGGATCCCAACCTAAGACTAAAATCGGAAACAGGATTAGCAGGCTCCACCTGCTTTGTCTTCCCGTGTTTCTGTGAGGTTTATAATAATTATTTTTTTGCTCTTGTGTATTATGGAAGTTCTAAAAACGGCCTGAATTTTCCTCCCCCAAAGGAATCTGTGTTCAAAATTGAGATAAAAAGTTACCAGGTTCGTGAAGTTACGTTGATTATGAGTCACTTCAACCTCCAACTGTCATTTTAAACTTTTATAGTGATCAAAACAGAACTAACATTAGATCTATAAATTACTAGTTGGCTCAATAGAGCCCAAAAACTAATCTGCTCTACCTAGGAATGTTGAAATTGGACAGGGTGTTCGAGAATTATATCATTGAACAACAAGCAGAAAAACAGACGTCAAAACTATATTTCCCTTCGATTCGTCATTCACGATTACGGTGAATGACTGACTTTACTGGATGTTGCCTAACAAAACTACGTCTGGGTCGAACATGTATAGTGTGGAAAAAATGTCTCTGGAAGTAACTCTCTAATTGTTTTGGTAAGGCTGAGCTTTTTATGAAACTTCATTTGGTCAAAACCCCATAAAGTAAATCCAACTTGAGGGGAATTTCATTGAGTATGAAATTCCCCTCAAGTTAGCTAACCTTGGGTTTCTAGCTTGATTTGACCCAAATGTAAAATAGTTTTCCTTGTTTTTTTACGCGTTAATAAGTAAGTTTTGAAGAAAAACCTAATCTCATTGTTCGGGTTACATAAAAAGCGTTTGTATTTGTATTCTGCAGCTGTATAATTTTGAGCTTCCGAGTTCAAGCATATATTATCCAGAGGTAGTTTTACAATGGGAATCAGTGAGTACAAGGTATGTACTGTACTTAGTTCTGACTAATATTAGTGGGCGTGACGACATTCATGTTACTATACAAACTCAACTTTCTCTCATTGCCTAACTCTATATTTTCCCAACTTTACCTCAAGGTTCAAAATATGTGAACCTTGAATTTAACTTATGATAGTGCTGTTTAGAGACATTGCTTGAGGTTATTTAAAAAAATAAGGGACGTGAAAATTACAATTTGTCGGAACAATGTGACTCGATAGCCAGCGTCTATGACACGTTGAATACACCTGTTCTTGAAGGTAATCAACATCCAGTGAGGTTTTACGAGGTGAGTGACCACGTAGGTTCGCGCCCTCATTATACTGGCTATTCCTCGCCCAATCCAGGCTGGATGAGGTCAGTGCGAATGGAGGGTAAAACTCTCGGCTCGAATTTCTAATACATATTGGAGACATTTATTCAGACTTGGGGTTTCGTTTACTGGAACCTTTACAGCGAAATCTAAGACGGCTGTCATAAATTCACCTGATAGATAAAATGGTAGTGACAAATATTTCACTGACTTTAAGTCGGTAATGAGAAACATTTCCCTGACAAATATCATACTGTTCATTTTGCCCGTCATACGGAAATATACCAGTTATGCAATAACAAGATAACAATGTTTACTGACAACCATATACCACTCACTGTCGGGAGTGTTTTAAAATGAGATAAGTTTTTTCATAACCCAGCAAAGATCAAAATGAGCTTAGTAGATTTTATTTTTGTATTCATTATCAGAGAATATTATTGGGAAGCTACTAGCAAAAGGAAGAATAAATAAAATTTCGAGAAAAGTAGAGGATATTTTAATTTATTTGTCTGTACAGAGTCCTCTTTAACTTCACCCTTTCCCAATTCTATTTGAGGTTGGCGATGCTTTCTTTAATGCTACTATACCATACCCTTTTGTTCGATGCCTACTCTCTTTAACTGTAACCCTTTCCTGTCACGGTAATCCTAGCTTGCTTCTCACAGCATGAATAGAAACTGCGTGGAAACTCGCTTTTTCCCGATGATCTCTAATCATTGGTGAAGCAGAGTTTTTTTAAAAGCTGGATGCCCCTCGGAACACCAAAACTTCTGTATATACGGCCTTAGGACCGTCACCTAATGAAGCTTTCTCCCCTCGGTGGCTACATTATTTTTCTGCACAGAGTAAAGGAAAGTGAAGTATTGTAACGGTCGTTGTTGTGTTTCTCACAAAATCAACTAATTTAGTTATCGAAAAAAAAATCGATGGCGCTTGGTTGGAACTATGATGGTTTGCTTTTCAGTTCATCCTATTGCGTAGTTGATGACCAACGACAAATTTCGTCTATTTGGTCGATTCTCACTGATTCCCATTGTAAAACTACCTCTGGATAATATATGCTTGAACTCGGAAGCTCAAAATTATACAGCTGCAGAATACAAATACAAACGCTTTTTATGTAACCTGAACAATGAGATTAGGTTTTTCTTCAAAACTTACTTATTAAAAAGCGCGTAAAAAAACAAGGAAAACTATTTTACATTCGGGTCAAATCAAGCTAGAAACCCGAGGTTAGCTAACTTGAGGAAAATTTCAGAGACTTTAAATTTAGTAGGTATGTCAAATTTAGAGTCTAATTACGCCCAGATTTGGAATCATCATGATAACCCCCCTAAATTTTTTTGGGGGGGAGTACCCCCCCAAAAAAATTTATTATTTTTAGCCAGAAAAATAATAAATCCAGGTGTCACATTGGCAGAGTTTTTTTCTTCAAACTTATTTGAAGGGGAATATTGAAGCGATCAAAGAATTTTCATTATGAAAAGAAAAGTTAACATCATTCATAAATTTGACTGGTAAAAGTCGTGGAATCATAAATTTGACTAAATTTGACATACCTACTAAATTTAAAGTCTCTGGCTCTTACCATTCTCTTTTTAGACAGGATTAATGAAATCCGCTGTAAAGCGGTAAAAACTGCCAGCGGTATATTTGATTGAACAAAGTTTCGGAGCTAACTGAGACCCCAAATATGACATATATACAAAATTTCAAATCTCCAGCTCTTACCATTCTCCTTTTAGACAGCGATACTGAAAACCGCTAAAAAGCGGTAAAAATCGCCAAGGGTGTTCGATTGCACCCAAAAGTTTCGGGGCACAATTAGAGCCCAGATGGGACCTATATACCAAATTTCAGCCAAATCGGTCAACGCTAGGCACACACATGCTCATCATC